>SNQJ01S0117186.1:7991-19686 GCA_010110895.2 Picea sitchensis
ATATATATATATATATATAAACAATTGAAAGTAAAAAAATATTATGGTTAAAACATTTGAATGGTGGGTTGTCTATGAGGGAGATGTGCAATTCTTTTCTTGCTCAACATGGACTTAGACAAGTGACATATATATATATATAAACAACCAACATAGATCCATCTTAACTCTCATCTAATTCTTCTAGATGCAAACATTTACTCAAGTTTTGTACTCTAAACAATATTTGCATCTCAAGGAATTTGATGTCTTGTTGGATCTAAGCTCGTGCATAATTAAACTCGGGCATAACTTAAATTCTTGTTATAAATTTAATCACACAAATAATAGTAATAGTATAGCTTGAATGGACATGATAATTAAGAACATGTATTTCTTTCTAAAAAAATCATAAATTCAAATAAAAAAACTTTTATTTTTCTTTATATTATTATTATTATTATTATTTAAAAATTTAATTAATTAATAATAATAATAATAATTTAATTAGTTACTTCTCAATATTTTTTTATCTAAACTCATAACATATTACATAAAAAGAAATACATTATTTCACCATCTCCATGGACATAACTTATTTAAAACAAATCAAATTATAATAAAATATAACAATAAAGATGTTCATACTTATAGTTATGAAAATTTATCCATTAATACTTATATGCTATCGAAATTCATTCATGAAAATCAATGAAAAAGGTGTAATGTACCTCTCATTCATAGGTATCCCTTTAGATAATCTATGAAGAGTAATTTAATTTAAAAGATTTATTTCTCAAATTCATAGTGATACTCATATGAAATTCATCATTATATATGTTTTTATCATTATGGGTATGGTGTACATTTTACTATGGAAAATCAAAGTTAGGAATTTGTCCACATCGAATCTTGATTTTGAGATTTATGGTCTTAAAATTTATATAGCCCATTTCCGGGATTAATATAGACTTTATTAGGGTTGAAACTTTCCATATGTAATTCCCAACCCCTCAACATTGTCATTCTCATTGATATTTTTCCAACAGTCCAAATAACACCTCAATCAAACTTTGTATGAGGGATTTATGTCTTCAACAAGTTGATCTATGATTTTGACCACCACATTACCCAGTGGATTCCGCGTTAGCTCCATTATTCACACATGTGAAGATAGTCAAGTGTGAACTTTCAAGAAGATTCTAGAGGGTCCAAAAACTAACACTAATTAAAAGTTAAGGAATGAAAACCCTAAACCTAACCCTAACAACTATCAAGACGTGTTAAAAACTAAGCCATGAAAGAAGAAAAGGGTTTTTTCCCTATTTTATTGATCCATAAATCCATAGCTAAGCATAGAAAAAAATATAGATGTGAGAGAAGAGTATAGGAAGGAGGTGATTTTGTAGCATCATATTTTGGCTATACTGTGCATCCACTCCATAGTGAGTAATTATATTTCCTTGTAATTTGCATTGCAAATCTAAGAATAAAGGAGTAAGGCATAATCTTTGTTTCTGGATAGTGTTTTCGAGAGAAAACACAAAAGTAGAAAACACTTTTCGAGAAGAGGTTGTTTATGGTTGCTAATTGTTGGAAGAAATATTTTTTATAAAAACATTTGGGAAACAAATGGTAGAATCTATGTAGAATCTTGCACTTTACCATCATTTTAAAAAAGATCAAAATTGAATAGCTAATGATGAAAAATATTGTTAGGGACCTAACCTCACTAACCCCTCACGTAGGTAGAATAATATATTTTCCATGTAATAAAGGATGACATTAGTCAATAAGGCCTATTTAGTAAATGTGAACAAGTCAATGTAAGAAGACCTAATAGAAGCTTTCACTTCTAGAAATATCTTCCTCTAGAATATTATTTAAAAGATAGAATTAGTATAAATAAGAGTAGGAGGCATGAGAATTCTTTGTCTTGAAAATATTGTAATAGAGATTTGCTATGTTGGAGGTTGCCCCCTCGAAGAGGCAAGTGAACATTGATTTCTTTTGAATAAATGTATTATTTYTGGTGTTGCTCTTATCAATATTCTGKTGTTCCATTGATATTTGTTGAATATTCATGTTTCTGCATATTATATTACATMTGGTACCTTACAGCATTAACAACCATGTAAGAAAATCCTACCTATTCAGTGGCCAAAAAGTAAATAAAAGTGTTAACCATATTCATGTTTTCACTCTTTACCAAAATAGTTTTCTTGATGGTTGTTGGGTAGGTAGGTTGGATCGAGAATAGAGAGAAGAAGTGACGTGAAGAGAAAAGGTGCAGGATCAAGAAGACCCAAGAAGGAATAGAGAATAAAGATAATAAGATGGGGGACAAGAAGGAACAAGGTCTCGTAAAATCCATGAAAACCATTCGAGAACGAGTTGTATCCAGCTCAGAATGAGTTGTCACCAGTCGAGCGGGAGTGGAAGCTAACACATTATGATCAGGCAAGAAAACCCAACAAGGGAGAGAACAGAAGAAGAATTAGAGAGTCAGGATTTGGGATACTCAGAGAGCAGTAGCAGGGAAGTTCGAGGAAGAACAACAGCATAGGAGCGGAATTCGAGAGTAATTGTTGCGATTGTAGGATGTTCTGTGTAAAGAATCCATGAATGTAAACAATGGGAGCTATATTGAACATCTATTGTAGCACAGAGCGCACCAGAATACCTTAACTATAATCAAGAAACCAATCTTTGTGGACGTAGCCTAGAAGGGGGTGAACCACAGTAACTTTGTGTCGAATCATGTTGTGGAATGGTTATTCATGTTGTAACTATTAATTCATGTTTGTATGATGTTAATTCTTTCTTTTTTTTATGTTGAATGTGTATCTTTACCGATAATATTGATAGATTCATATGTTGTAATGTCAATTGTATGGTTAACTTCTAATTGCTAAGACTGTAGACTTGTATGCATAAAGAAGTAACTACCGATGTCAGAAGAATTCGAATCTAGTGTGCGAGATGGTCTGTAGGTATGACAGCGTGTGTCTCTCGTCGTTCCCTCACCGCTGCAGAATCTTGGTTCCTGTAGTCCCCATAAAGATACCTTGAGTGAGAACTTCACCTGCTCGCAAGTGATGCCGAAAGGGTCGGTATCTGTAGGTTTATTTTGGATAACTTACTATGAACCTAAGGTCTTGAACCTTCTCGTGCGTGTGCGCCAACAAATGGTTTCGTTGTCTAGACCCAGAATCTGAAAGTGAGGGAATATTTTGAAGACCGACGAGGAAAGAAATAACCAAATGGATGGAACAAAAGAAATGAGAATTTTCCATAGTAGGAGAATAAGAACCCTTGCTTAAAGAATAAGCAATGGCTACAAAGGTATGTGTATACAGAATTGCATGAGGTCCTTTTCGGTGAATTTTCTAATATTTTAGTAGAATGGCTGGAAAGATTTGTGGAAAAGACTGTTATACATAGACCAGTGTTGCCAAAGAACTGGACTCTTGAACTAGTGAGACAGGTGGAATCAGTGTACAACACGACGTCCCATGCAATGGAATTTTGGTATGACAATATATTGGGAGGCTACATAACAGAATTTGCTATAGATTGTACTCAGGCTTACAGTGTTGCAGAAAGAGACTTCCTTAAAGGTCTGCGAAGAAGATTCATAAGGTCGTTAGCTACAGGAATAAAAATGTTGTTGTGCGATAAAGAAGTGATGACGATGGAATCAGATAGCTAAAGAACATGGGTTTTTTTACTAGGAGCTAATCAGAGGGTAGGAAAATGGACAGAGGAAAGGGAGACTGAGAATGTAGGAGAAAGAACAAGGGATATCAGAAGGAGCAAATGAATTTGGAGTTTTGTGTAGTGGGAGAAGGTACAAGAAGTTAAGAACTGTGGTTGAGAAGAGAGAGCAACGAAGTGAGTACTTGAAACATCACGCAGACATCCATATCATAGAAGTACAACATACAGAGGGAGAAGAGGAAGATATTCCGCTCAGCCCAGTCATAGAAAAACTAGTAAGTCATGTTCGAGTTGAGTCCTGGTTCAAAACAACAACCTCGTGGACTTCGCCTGAATCTGAGACAACGTTCGAAGATCTTTCCAGAGAAGTGGTGATTAGTACAAGAAATCAAAGCAGCAGTAGCCAGGGCAGTGGTAGCGGTACAAGTAGCTAGACTCAACTAGAACCATCAGAAAGGGGTCCTACACCCAACATGGCAGGGGTAGATAATACACTGACGTTACCGGAGTTCAAAGGAATTGGATCTAAGGATCCAGAACAACACTTGTTCATATGTGAAACCATATGGGATGTAAAGAATGTCCATGATGATAGTGAAAAGATTGTGTAGTTGGTGACAACATTCAGAGGCCACACACTACTATGGTACATGAAGTTGCAGAGTACCACAACGCTAGGCCAAATGATAACTCTGGCAGAGATTACACAAGCCCTATTAAAGGAATTCAAGAAACCGAAATTAGAATCCCAATACATTACAGAGATAAAGGAGATCAAGCAGGTATAGACTAATTCAGTATGGAAGTTCAACTAGAGGTTCAAGGATGTGATGGGGAGGTTAACATTTCAAATACTGGACCAACAACACAGASAGTGGTTCATTGTAGGCTTGTTACCTCACATTCGTAGTCCACTAATACAACAAAAGGTTACTTCGTAGTCTGAATCATTGGAAAATTATATGAAATTGGAAGACTCTCCAGTTAGATACAATAGCGAAATGACGCAGATACATAACCAACTAGTGCCCTTAACAATTCAACTGGCAGAAATTACAAAGAGGAAAGAAAAACGAGAATAGATATGGTGCACCAAATGAAGGACAGAAGGTCACCACAAGGATGAATGTCCAGCCTTTGCGGAGTACTTAGCAGCTGGAGCACCAAACCTGCTACTAGGTGGAGGATACTACGAGATATGCAAGAAATGGGGACATCACCCCCATGAGTGCCAACTACTACAAAAATATCAGCATACCCCAAGAAGATTATTCTATAGCTTTTGTAAATCAGTGGACCACGAAGAAAATGATTGTCGTGCATTTGATCTAATGAGGGAGCACACAACATACATGTATAGGATTTAGGACGAGAATGTTTTGATAGAAGGAGGAGGGCAATATAATACTCTAAGAGGTTCAATCAAGGAAATCGAGGAGGATTCAGTAGGGAGTGAGGTCAAACAAACTTTGGGCTAGGAGGAAGAGGGCCCATAGTATGTTATAATTGTAACCAACCAGGACACTTAGTGTGACATTTCCCAAATCCCCGCACAACATGTACATATTGTCAGGAGTTAGAACATGCGACAGAGGATTGTCCACAACTGTTGGAAAAATGGAAGGCCAGAGGGAGTCAAAACTAGAACCTACACATTTAAAAGGTCTCCGTTGAACTACGAGATGAAGGACCCAAAATAGTGGTCGTTACATGTGGAGGAACCAAAACTGGGACGGATGCAACCAACGCAAAGAAATCAGTGGAGCAGTGGGTAAAGAAATAAGAATCACCTACACGTGCATTTGACCCACAGAAAGAGAAAGAGACCTACAAACAAGCAAGGAAACAACTCATGAAACATGATTGGATAGTGTATACATAAACTACACCACCTATGGGGGATATGCATTCCAAATACAGTGGAAGTGTTGTAGCAACACTTCTACAGGCCGAAACTTCGACAGGATGTCAACAAGTATATCAGGTCTTGCACTGCCTGCGTTATTTCCAAACCGACCACTGAGAAACAAGGCTTATACACCCCTATGCCTACTCCTGACAAGCCCTGGGAATCCATCTCAATGGACTACATGTCGTTCCTTCCGTCCACCAAGCAGGGAAATGACTGTGTTTTGTGGTTGTTGATCACTTTTCCAAGATGGTGATTCTAGTTGCCTCCAAGAAGAGAATCACAGTGGAGGCCACTGCCAATCTCTTCTTTGAACGAGTGTGGGTACATTTTTGGATACCAAAAACCATTATCTCAGATCGGGACATTCGTTTCCTCAACACATTATGGTTGATCCTGTAGTCACTACTGGACACCAAGCTCACTAAATCCACTGCCTTCCACCCCCATACGAATGGCCAAACTGAGGTCGTCAACCAGATGATCGTGTTTATCTTGCGCATGTACAATTCCAAGCACCCTCGTACATGGGATGAGAGTCTTCCCTACGTTCATCACATCTACAACAGATCCATACATAGCTCAACCGACCACAACCCCTTTCAGGTGGGGTTGGGATTTCAACCATTGGGTCCCATGGATGTTGCACTACCCCTTGCAGCCACCCAGGCATACTCGTCCCATGCTCAAAATGAAGATGAAAAAGCCACCCATTTCATTGAGAGGATACATCACATCCTCCAACAGGTTCATGATATTTTACAGAAGTCCAATGCCAAGTAAAAGCAGTGGCATGATCAACATCAGGTGCCACACAAGTTTCAGGTGGGTGACAAACTTTGGTTGCACTTGCAGAAAGAACACCTTACAGGACCCCATTGGAAGCTTTGGCCACTCTTTTATGGACCTTACACCATCACCAAGGTTGTGGGAAATAATTATTTCGAGCTCAACATTCCCCCCTTCCTTGGCTTGCACCTAGTGTTCAATTTGGATCTCCTTCGGGCATATTTTCCACCATTATTGGACACCTCAGAGATAGAAAAACATTTGAAACCAATAGAGCTCAACCTTGGTTGCATGGAATAGTCATCCACTGATCATATCATGGACACATAGGTCAAGGGAACTCGCCAGCAGAGGATCCATCTTTATCGGGTTGTCAAAGCAGGGCAGCTTCTGCACCAAGGCAAGTGGCTCACTCGAGGCCAAATTCAATAGAAATCCTCATCTGATGGGGGAAATAAACGCAATAGATACCATTGCTTCCTAATTGGGGGGATTTATCCACGTGGATATTAGTGGCCACCCACCTAATCCACTAGCCCATCTTGGCATTTTTTCGGTTTGGTAGTTTTTTCCTAGTTTTCAGGTTCTGAACTTCCAGGGTCGTTTTGAGGCCCTAAACAACATTTTTAGGGCTCGACAAAATCAAATTGTATATATATCTGGAGTTTGATGGCATAATTTGTAGTCCTCGGATAGACCTTTCCAACAGGCTATCGTGCACCTAAAACAGATATCATATGCAAAAGTTACAACCCCGGAAAGTTGATGTACCAACTTACCCCAACGGGGCCCACGTGACTTTTGGCGCTTCATCTCCTAGTGTTAGGTTTTTGGATGTCTAGGGTTTTGGAATTCATGTTTATTGTAAAAAGGATTTCAGAGCCTCATTTTACTCATCTTCTTGCAAATGAGCGCAACCGTCACATCTCTTCTCGGAGATAAGCCGCCACCATTCTAGCAAGCTTGTTTTCAGTCTACATTTATAGTTTCAGCATATTTCCTTATTGAATAGAATCCAGTTTTATTGTATCTCTATTATTGTTCATTATGTCTCTATGTTAATAATAATAAAAATTTGTGTTCAATTGGTTGTTCTCACAAAATCTGGATCATCACTTATCATCAAATTTTTATATAGCAAAGACTTTAAATAACTAGTCCTATCAGCATATGGATCGTATATATTTATAACCAGTAGATATTTTTCCATCTTCTCAGATAAGAGATCTATCCCTAATATTGAATCATCGTAACAAAAATTAGTAACCTAAAGGGACTTATTTATCCAACTAGAGATCAAACCCCCAAACCTACCCCTGGCATCCACAATCCTAAAGTACCACCCCTAAAACATTTTAGACATGCCATCCACAATATTCCCACACTCACACATAGTTTCCTGGAAGAGAATAAAATTAGGCTTGAGTAAATCCACTACCCTTCTCGAATCTAGATTTTTTGAGGGGTTTTCCAACCCCTGATAGTTAAAGGAGAGGTAGATCATGGGAAATCATTCCCCGGGGTGCTCATTTCCCTAAGAACCCCATTGATGGATAATTGCATGTTTTTTACTATTTCAAAGGAAAACCTAACTTGATCCCGATGCATAAGATATTTCCTCCCACTCCCAAATGGTTTTGGTCCCTTACCCTCATTACAACTTGGCCACCCTAAAAATCCTCCATTCACAGATTCACTTAACGTATCCTTTGGAGGCCTTAAATCATACCTCAAAGCCCTATTCTCTAAGTCTAATGAGGTACCTAGGATGAAAAATTTACAGGCCTTCTCAGTCAATGCAATTTTGTCACCCACTTGTCCCTTAAAATATATTGGTGCAAATCCTTGACGAGATTTTAATCTAAAGTCACCATTAAAAAAAATTCACGAAATCCCCTTGGCCCCAGCCATAAGATTTCCCATCACCTAGAATTAGCCAAGGCCTAGCAATCAATATCTTATTTGCAGACATTTTAAAATTTAAAGGAGTTAGTTTTGTTATGATCTTACCTCCAAATTCAAAAGGAACCCACAATGAACATGATCATCTTCCTCCAATGTACGTTTGATGGGCTAATGATTCACCTTCATCCACGGGCATTGAAATAGGATTGTTTTGTGTACCAACAAGAGAGATGGAACCCTCTTCAAGGTCTTTACCTAATTCAAATTCATCGAATACAACTTCTACTAAGGGAGGACCCTTCCCACCATCAAATATTGTATTAGCTTATGTCCCACCTTTCCTATGTATTAGAGGAAATTTGGTCCAAAAATGGGACTCCTAAGGAGATTATAAAATAATAAGTCATGTATGTCACATCACAGTACCATGTAAGCTAGGTCAATCTAGAACAACAAGGTGAGAGCTAAACATAATAATGATAAGTTTAAATTCTTGTGCATACACAATAAATGATAATAGATATTATACAATAAATAATGTACTATTAATATATAATAATAATGGAAGTATAATAATCAAATCCTGATAGAGCGATCAATTTCAATGGGCCTCATTCTGCATGGTGACCTAGGTTCAAAACCTGCCCCTATCGAGAGGAGACACCCAAATATCCATCCATGCTAAGGGTTGGTGTGGACAATGTTAGGTGCGATTCTCGGATGATGTTGACGACTTAGATGCCCCTAGTTCATGGTTTCTCAACCACAAGCTAGTCCCACAGGTCACGGACAATATAATAAATAATATATTATTAATATGTAATATGTAATAGAAGTGCAATATAATATATAATTATACTATAATATTGTTATTATATAGTATTAATATAATAATAATATAATGATGATAACCTTTAACTATATAATGATCATGATTATGATAGTTATTAATGTCCACTGAGACCAACATTGGTGTATTGGGCCTTTAAAAAAGAGTAAGTGATGTAGGAGCATGTTTTCCTCCAAAATCTACCTTGTTGAATAGGCCTAGGGGGTTTATGAATTTACCAAGGGAGTTGGTTCCCTAACTTGTTATTATTGTAATTTCCTATGTTTTATTGAAATTCTAGGAGGAATGCATAGGATAGGGTTTGTTTAATTGAGTTTGGTTAAATGTAAGTGAATCTACCTATGATAGCAGATCTCGAGAGTTGTGAGGTCTAGAAGAGATCCTAGAGTGATCTCTTGAGGATATTGTGGATTTGAGACATCCTTGAAAACTTGGTGGAGTCTAAGTAGGATCTGAAACGAATTTAGATTTCAACCCTGTGTTGTATATTTTGTAAGCCTTCGGGCATTGGAAAGAGGTGTATGTAGAGACAGAGAGATAGAGTGTGAATAGAGAGGCCAAGTGTGGCCAAAAGGCCGAACAGAGGCCAATTAAATATAAATCAGACCAAGGAAGGTGAGAAGGGCCTTGTGTAAATTATGTACAGATTCATTAATAGAATCTCTGTGTGTTTATCTGGCATTTTGTGAAGTGTTGAGTTATTGAAATCCATATCAGATTCTCTATGTGCTAGATCGTTCCTTAATTAGTGTTGTGTAGGTCCGAGTCCAGCGTGGTAAATATTTATATCAGATGGGAAGGATCGTAATCGATCATCAAAGAGATCAATGCCTCTAGGGTGATAATGGATCATTCAAATCCATAGTTGAGTCATTTGGAGTCGTGAATGAATAGTGATCAAGTCATGTTTTGCGTGCAAGGATAACCAGAGGTCAAAGAAACCCTTTATAAGCATCAAGGAACAACAATCGTTGGATCATTTTATTGATGAATAGAAGTCATTGGATTGAAATACAGAGATATTCTCACTATATGTGACTAGAGGATTATAATCATTAGATCATATCCCAATTAAGTCGTCATTGTTCATTCCAAAGCCAATCAACAGATGAAAATTGTATCGGAAGTTAGAAGAAACTCTGTAGAAGTCCCCTTATCCAGTGGTAAAAATAAGATCTGGTCATCCATTCCAGAGCCAGATCGACAGACAACGGTGCATTGAGAGTTAAAAGGTGCAAGGAATATAAAAGAAACGTGACTAATCCACTTCAAGAGATCAATGACAATGATAGATCGAGGAAGGAATCAATGATAGAGATTAGATCCAAGACAAGCCACCAGATCAATGGTTCTCATTACGACATACCACGGGAAACAGAGGTTTTAAGGTATTGGAGAGCCCAAAAGTCCCTAGGTTCTAATGACGAAAAACGTCATGCTAATGTAAGTAACTCCAAACATGAGGTGACACATGGAGACGAATCCCCATGATATATGGTTTCCATGAAAAACCATTGACATTGAAGATTAGAGCTTGATTATGTAGATTGACGGCCCTCATTGAGACCAAGATACATCAAGATGTTGTCAGATCCCCACTCAGGAGATGACATGTGGAAGCAAGGTTCTAGACTGATCAGAGTTTTGTGGTGGCCCACGGCATGAGTTGAACTATAACTAAAGGAAAATCAATGGTCTAGACTGGATCCGCGATCTAGATCAACGATGATCCATCGTTGAACGATATCATAAAGGAAGAGATCATGACCATTGATCACCAGTACGATCAATGGTCTAAATCATTGCGGACTTCAGCCTTCGGGAGTTTTGGGTTGTTGAGAAGGGCATGAAGTCTCGATGTCCCGACACTGCTATACGTGGCAGTCATCCATGGAAGAGCATAGATCAACAGCCATCAGAGTGCATAGAAGAACTAGAATATTCAGTCGTCGATCAGGAGAGGATATCTATGGCCAAGGTTTAAGAGCTTAAGTGGATGAGAGATGGTCACAGTCATTGGTCGTATGGACGAAAGGAGATATTAGGTGCTAGTGGATTGGTGCGACAATAGAGAATTATAGAGCTTTGTTAATAGAGGATTTTGGGCCTAAATTGAAGAGTTAAGAGTAACTTAAGCTTAAAGTTGTAACGGAGTTATTCAGGAACTCCGCACCTATGGGAAATAGACCTGGTGGGTCGCTATCAGTAAGGAATTACTTGGTTTTCTTTAGAATTTTATTTATGTGCTCAAAAAGATATAAGATAAGCTTTCCTAAATCACCATAGTTTTAATGAGTTAAAAGGTTAGGAAGGTTTGTATTGTAATAAATAATTTGAAATTGAAATCTAATGGGGGTGTAGGCATGGCATTCAAAGAGAAAGTGTTTTTCATATTCAACCATCTTAGTGTCACAAAAATGACAAATTCTTTCAACCCATGGCATTTTAGGAATTGTCCAATCCCTTTAACTATATAATAAGAATATCTTAACAACCACCTTTATATATATATATATATATATATATATATATATATAATGGAA
>SNQJ01S0117188.1:15694-28578 GCA_010110895.2 Picea sitchensis
TAACCGGGTCAAAATTACAACTTTTTTCAAGCATGGCCTTAAAAAATCAAACAATTGCTCAAAAAATCAACATTTAAATAAAAAAGTGACACTACCTAAAGCAAAATGTTTTTTTTTAATGCTAAAATTATAGCTAATTATGACCTAATTGAAATCGTGGATCAATTATTTTCTATGTATTGAAATAAAGGTAAAAAAATTGTTAAAAATAATACTTTTCACTATATTTAAAATGTATTTAAAATGTATGAAACTTAAATTAGTTAAGGAAACATAATTATATGAAAATAAATAATTAAAAAAAAGTAAATGGTATACAACATTTTTAACATTGAAAGAAGCATAGAAAATGATTAAAACGAGGAAAAAAATGTGACCCCCCAAATTAAGTTGGTAACGATGTTTTTAGATTAGTTTAGCTTTTTAGTTTTGTGTTTAATTTTTTCTTTTAATCTTTATATTTAACATTTGTATTTTAATTCTTTTATTAATTGTAATTTAGTTTTTTTTATTCTTTTATTAATTGTATTTTAGTTTTTTTAATTTAAAAAAAAATGTTTTTTTAAAGTGTTTTTTCTTTTTTCTTTTAAGGGTCATTTAAAAAAAAAAATCCAAAAAAACTTTAGATTTTACTTTTATTTGTTATTTTTTTAATTTTTTTATTAAAAAATTGCAATCTACATTTTTTTTCAACAAAAAATGTTTGTTTTCTTTATTTATAAGACAAATTTACTCTTTTTTTTTTTCTTAGAAAGAAAATAAATTTATGGGTATTTTTTTTCTAATTTAATTATTTTCTTAATATATATTATTAAAAAAATAAAATTAATTGATAAATAAATTATAAAGTTATAATACTTTTATATTTAGGAGTTGATTTTCAGTGTTTTATTTGTGGTGTTGCTAGTGGTTAAGGCCATAGTTTCAATTAGGTCATATTTTAAAGTAAAAAAAAAAGTGGTGCTACCTATAGCATCACTTCTCGATTCAAGGGTCAATTTTAGGGTTCTCTCCATAATGTCATGTAATGGAAAGGGTGAGATTTCAAACAACTTACATTTTTAACCACCTCCAAAAAAAGGGTGCTATCAGTAGCACCACTTTTTGAAACAGGGGTAAAAATGTGACCTCCAAAAAAATAAGAACTTTTGAGAGTTCTTGTTAAATTGGTAACTTTGTTTACATGTGTTGTCTGATCTAATACTACTTGAAGGGGTACCAATAGGGGTTACAAATGATTTTAACAAAGTGATTCCATTTGTATTTCATGCATGTATTCTTCCCCAACCATAGTTTTTCCCATTGAATGACAGATGATTGTGYTATTTMAAGATGTTGGAATACTTCTCTAGCTTGAAAAAAAAATCTACTAAAATTTGGAGGTGTGATGGCTTGGGAAAAAGCTCTAATACCACTTGTAGTGTTCCTTAACCCTGAAACTTGAAACGAAACTAGGTATACAAAGAAATAATTGTAAAATAACTAGAAACAAGAGAAAAATAGATGAAATCTATAAAAATACCCTTATATTATGTTAATGCGAAGAAAGAAAACAATGTTCACTTGGATCTTAAGGTGAGGTGACCTTTCACTAAGCAAAGCTCCAAATACGCAACACAAGGAAAACAATCTATAGTCTCTTATATCTTTAAATAACTTTTCAATAGAAAAAACCCTAACTACTTGTGGTCATGTCACTAATGGGTCCAACTACCTAGTGGGCCTTATAAATCATACCCTTTTACATTAAATAACTATCTACTATTATCCCATGGACCTAGTTCAAAGAGTATGGCCACATGCAACAATTAACTAAATACTAGGTAGCCTAAAGTATAGAGGTTAGGGTAGAACCATTACAAAGAATTAATATTGATGTTGCACTTCTTCATAATTGCTTATTCTAAGGACTCCATCTTCTTAAAACATTTAGGCTCCAAAATAACATCTCACACACAAAAATTGCAATGTCTCTTAATCTTCTTAATTTTTTATTTAATTCCTTTGTCACCATTGGGAGAAGGAGCAAGATGAGAGGGTTTGGGAACCTTGTTTTGCTTGTTGTTGAGAGGATGTTTCTTATTCAGATGCTTGGATTATCCTTCTTTTGTGCCACTAAGGATTTGTTAGGTGTGCCTGCAGTGATAATCACTCCAAGATGCAAGAGCTTATCTTGATCTCTAATCAAGGAGTCACAAAAAGCTTCAAGAGTGGGTGTTTGTAAGAAACCCTTCGAGCTTCTCTAGTGGAGTGAAAAGTAGATACAAAAATAGAACAAGTACTACCAAGATTCACAAGAATAGCATATATACATTGGCCATACTTCTTTGGTATGTTATATTCTTCAAATAAAATTATAAGTGTTTTGAACTTAGATAAATAATCTTTAATGCAAGAGAAATCATTGGGATTTAAAAAAATCAATTGGTTTTCGGGCCAATAGGATCGAATCTCATTGTGTTTACCAAATATGGTTTCCATATTTGTCTAAGCATTATTTGGTTTTCCAAGTCCTTGAATGTGAAACCATAAGTCACCAGAGATGGAAATTTTGATTAATATATGTGCTTCATCATTTTTACTATCCCATTTAGTTTTCTTTGAGGCATTAATGGGGGGAGTTTCTTTTCCCAAGGTAACTTGGTAAATTTATTTACTTTGTATTACATCCTCCATATAATATTTCCATGAGAAGTAATTTTAACTTGTAAGAAAAAGATCAATTAGACTAGCCACATTAAAATATGTAGGTAAGATGGATTCAAAAGAAAAAAATGGTTGTTTGGATGGAAGCTTTCAAAAAATAGGCAGTTTAAAAAAATGACAATGAAAATGGACTTTGGATGTCAAAGAAAGGAATAAAAATTAACCAAAGTGCCTTGTGGTAGGTAGAGTTTGTCCTACATGGTGATGAGTGCACAATGAGGTTGCTGAGTAAAAAAAGGTTCAATATCTAACTTTTATAATTTAAGTGAAATGTACTTTACGATAAAGTTATATGATAACTTAAAGTTGCATAAAGTTTCTCAAAAAATAATTTGATAAAAAAAAAAGACTTGAACTCAAGACCTCTTATTTAATAAAGTAACTTTCAATGAAGCGAGCTAATACAAAGAGGAAGGGGGATTTTTCTTTTTCTTTTCTTTTTTGTTTTACTCTTTGCCTCAAAGTGCATGCTTACTCCAAAACATTTTTTTTCCTACAAAAAGATTGAACACAGATCTGCATAAAAAAACAGTCGGAATTTCATAAAAGCAGATCCAAAACTTGATAAGATCATGGTTAGGTTACTTCGAAAATGCATTTTTTCCTCTTTGTTTCTATTTTTTCCTCTTTGTTTCTAATTTATTGAAATCACATAAAGGATAGAGCAAAGAGAATACATAGAAAATAAAACACCTTTTTCATTGTTTATGGTTTTTCGAGATAGCACAAGGTGCATGACAAAGAACATACACAGACTAGACAGTTGGCAAACTAAGAATATAAACAAAAAAACTGAAATATTAACATAGTATAAAAGGAAAATTTTAAAACTGACATAATAAAATTGTATACCTTCAGATTTGATAAAAATAGTTGTATCTTGGGAAAACATAAACCTTTTTGAGTGGAATGAAAAGTGTTTCCGTTAAAAGCAGTGCTCCATACATAATGAAATCACTCTCTTAGTTCAAAAATGCATAGAAATAGAATATTTTAGAAATCCTTTGATACATACTGTTATCACATATAGTTGTCAAAGAGTCGCAGGACGACCAAGTCCGTGGTCTGCAAAGGAAGCCGCCATAAGCACAAAGCGCAACACTTGAAGCGGTCTATTGCGGTTTCAAAGAAGGAAAATAGTCAGGTTCATTTTTCAACGATGGAGATCCCCTGTGAAGTTATGATTAACGGCCCCCGAGCATTCAGAATTATAAAGGTGTGCGAGGTTTAGCACCAAAAAGAAGCCCCGAAGTTGCAAATCAAGCACCACACATCCTTCTCCATCGGACAGTCATGATTTACTTCGGGACTTCAGGCTTCAGGAATTTCAACATCTCCACTCCTGATTTCATTCGAAGTGTTTTCTCCTAGAGTTAAAGATCAAGCGCCATACATATTTTCTTTCGAAGTCCACTGATCGTTGTCGCGTGTACTTGTCGAATCGACAGTCGTAATTCACTTTGGGGATTCAACATTCGTTTCAGGTTGCCACGTCACTCTGGTCCCATATTACTCCAGGATTTAGGCCAGATCTACATCCAGACCCCTCTCGAGCTCTGAAGTGACAATGTACGTGGAAACCATCAGTGTAGAAATGTGGTACCCTTATCAGTCATGACACGTGGCATCCATCTAGAGATGACACATGGAACTCATTTCAATCATTTTTGGACATGTCTTTAGCCTATTTTCAAGTGACACATGTCACCCCTCCATCTGCGACATGTCAGCATAGTGACATTAGGCCACCGCATCATATCATCCTCCGGGAAGTGTTCTTGTTCAGCGCCAAAATTAACACCATCTCCCAGTGCAGTTAGGATGATCCCAAAATTGGCAGGCGGATAAACTTTAGCAATGGCGCTAAATTTAGCAGGTGCACCCAGATCATAGATCGCAATCAGATCAACGACCATGTTTCATTGCAGGGACGCAACATGCTTGAACGATAAAATTCTTGAGTCGTCCCGTAATTGAAACCATGGTATAGAGAAAGAGCTACGTGGTATAAGGTGGTGGATTGCGGGCTCAAAAGCGGTGTGAATATAAACCGCCTTTGGCGGCCCCACAACCATATGCTCATATAGCATCAAATTTGAAAGCAGTGTGTGGTAGACCCCTAGGAATTAAGCCTCACCCCGGTCTCGATGAAGGATCAGTCAATGAAAAAGGAGTAGTGGTTGAAACCTCAACTCGCTCCATAAATGGAAAGCGTGGAGGGTTTGGCCGTGGAGACAGAGTTGTTAGCCCGAGGTACCATGGTGGATGAGTTTTCCTACAGGCCCATGTTGAGCTGAATTTGTGTCTGACAGGAGGATACATGCACAGTCTGACAGAAGAAGGCATAGATGAAAGGATTTGAATGGAATGGCCAGATCACACCCCTGGTAGTTGTGGAATGAACTGAGTATAAATAGATCAGTTCAAGATTTTTTTATGGTCATCAACTGGTTGAGCAGAGCTCCCTACTGTGTAATTTTTGATGCCAGAACTGTTATTTGGTTATGTATCAAACTTGAGACTTTCACATTAATAGAAGTCAACTTCTTTCATTTCTTTCAAATTGTGCTAAAACGCTCAGGGATGGAGGATCCAGTCGAGGGTTTTGGTTCTATTGTAATGTAGGTTTGATTACAATATTGCTATGATCAGTTTTGGTCAATTTCTTTATTATCTTATTTCCCCTTACGCTGAAAGGCACAGGCATGGAGGATCTAGTCAAGTTGTTGTAGTTGCATGGTAATGTAGGTTTGATTATTGTTCTACTGTGACATATTTCAGTTTCTGAAACTTGATTTCAAGAGTGCTCTTGAGTCTGAGTTTTTCTTCACCAAGCTGCTTGAAAGTAACTGGTTTTGGTTCTATTGTAATGTAGGTTTGATTATGATATTGCTATGACTGGCTTGGCCGCTTTCTTTATTATTATCTTTATTTCCCCACGTCGAAAAGGCAATGCATGGGAGGATCTAGTCAAGTTGTTGTAGTTGCATGGTAACGTAGGTTTGATTATTATGCTACCGTGACATATTTCAGCCGAACTTGATTTCAAGAGTGTCCTTGAGTCTCAGCGTTTCTTTTCTTCACCAAGTCGTGCTTGAAATTGATGCTCATGGAAGACTTGTCCACCTCTCTCAACAAGTCTTCCTTCTACTCACCCTAATTACAAATCAATCGACTAAAGTTAATGAGGACCTCACTTCGCTATGTATTGCTTGTCTAGTTTTGTGTTAAAATCATTCTAGTACTAAGTTTTGTCCATTTGACCTCCACCTCACAAAACCAACATCCACCAAACATTCTGATGGGTATTGGCTCATCCTATTGCATTCCTCGAGATGAATCTCAAGCATAGCATTCATGGTGTCACTGTCGTGGGACATAAATGAATAAATCTTCCCTAGGAGAACAACAATGATCAGATATGTTCTTTAATGGTGAACAAAGACTAGACACATTCATACTACATATCATTCACCTGGCGACTCCATGGTTAAAGAATCCAGTGGCGACTCCACAGTTTTAAGAATTCATATTTTCAGATGGAATCCATTTTGGCTCAGAGGTTTTCTCCTTTTAATTTATCTTATGTTCCTGATTTTCCAAATGTTGTTCCTACTATGGATGAGTGGGGTGATTTTTTGTCCAGATTTAGAGAACATAGAGATGACAACTCTGTAGAGCATCTGCTTGAGTTTCATGAACTCATGCATCGGTGGGGAATACATCATGAGGATGTATTAATTAATATATTCATTTTCTCATTAGAGTTAGATGCTCGTAAGTGGTATCAATCATTGCCCCCTGCTAGCATCTCCTCCCTGGAATAGTTTCATGTAGCTTTCAATATGCATTGTCAAAAATTGGATTCCTCCGAGTTAATTTGTCATAGCTATTGTGAGGAGTATAAAGACTGTGTTCAGGATATAACTGATTCTTATGAAGGTTGTGAGAATGAAGAACACGCCTTGGATGAGAAATCAATTTTTTCTCTTCCTTGTTCATCTGCATCTGATGAAAACTATGTTTGTTGTCTCAGTAAGGAAAGTGTAGAAATTGAGTCTGTTCTGGAACTGATGTTCTTTGTATCCCTGTCTCTAAAAATTCTAGATATGAGCAACCTACTTTTGACTCATATGATGATGATGAGATTTTTCTTCCTGGGTTGGAGCTTGAAAGACAACTTGTGTTTGGTAATGAAGAACATTTTTCGCATGTTGGGAAGAAGATACTTCTTGGCATGTCATTCAATACTCCTCCTCTATTTGATCATTATGGAGATAGTGATGAATATGTTGAGGTGTGTTTTGAAGAGAAAGGAATTATAATCCATCCTCTTTATGAAAGTGAAATCTTTTACCAAGAGCAACATGTTAAATAAAAAGAGCCATCCATTGATTTACACAAGGATATTTCTTGCCATCAGCTAGGAGATGTGATCAGAGAAGACCAAGGAGAAGTGGATCAACAACCTGCGTTAGTCTTTCACTCACTTGTGCTTTCCACAGACATTCAACCATATGTGAGTAGCTATAAAACAGAGCAGGCTTTCTGTCACCAACCCAGTAAGTTTTGTCACCTATTTTATGACCCTGTAAGTTTTGTGATCATTTTTTCCATGTATTGAAGCCTCCAAAGTTTATCTTACCTTCATCACTAGGAGGAGAGCTGAAGAATGTTATCAATTTTCTATCACAATTTCATTATCCTTTGTTGATCAATGAGAGAGTAAATAAATTTTCAGTTAGGAGGTTACTTGAATGGCTCTGGTGGAAGTTCGCTTTCACCTAGCACATTGTAGAAATCAGTTAGTGTAGGTTTTTACATAAATAAGATCTTTCTGGAGCATGTGTGTTTGCTTTATTTTCAAGTACATAGTGTACATATCAGCCTATTTTCCTTAGCAAGATGTATTTGAGCTCGACTCCACAACCCAACAGCTAAGGAACTGGAACTGTGCGTTCTTGGCAGCTCACATGGAGCATGCCATCCCCTGTGGAACCAATGTTATCACTATTGATGAATGCAGCTATGGGAGACATCCTCCATCTTACAAACCTAAGAGAAAGCCCCTATGAAGGGTTTGTGGTTCCTTCCTAGGACAGAGTCAGGAAATTAGAGATGACCTCCTCCATGACGTGAGTGAGAATAACTCTAGATGATTATCTGGGAGAAAAGTGATCTGTTGAGTTAGGACATGCCTGTGGCTGAGCACAAGGTGAACATGGGAAATCCCAAAAGTGTTGGGAACATCATCATGTGAACATAAATAAATATGATGTGATGGCTTCCTCTGAGCAACAAAGTTAACGAGAAGAATTTAGATGATTCTCCTATTGGTGGTAGTGGGAAAGAAGATCTGTAGAGTGGACGTGCCCGTGGATGAGCACAGGTGAACGTGTGAAGACCTGGTTCATCTATGTAATGCAGTGAAACAGGTCCATGGAATCCCTATGGATGTGCCCCTAGTGGATGAGCACTAGTGGGTGTATCAGATCCTTTGCTATATATTGTTCAAGAGTCAGACCTACATATAACCCTAGTTATTGTGTAAAGGGTATAGGTCGGCCCTATGTTAATATGATTAACATAAACAAGATAATTAATATTGTGAATATTAATTATAATAATAATAAATATAATAATAAGTATATTTGACTTAGAGAGGTCGGCCTTGTTGTGCCAATAGAAGCCCTTGTTAATTAGTCAAAGTCTAATATAAGTAGGAGATGATTCTCCATTGTAGAATCATATCCTTCTCATATGTTTTGGAAATTTCAGTAAGTACTTCTCTTTGGCAAAGGTTCGCACCTCTCTTGGGTGCTAGTGTTCTAGGGCTTAAGCACCCTCTTGTGTGCTAAGTCATTCTTGGTGGTGAAAGGTCTTTCTCTTGAAGAACATAGCAAAGAATTTGGCCGGGTTTTTCTCCCTTGTTTCAGAAGGGTTTCCCAGGATGTATCTTGTGTTCTTGTGCATGGTGTTTCTTCTTGTGATCTTGGTTGCTGCAACATTCTTGTTTATGGTTAAGACATGATGAAATTAAATGAGCTATATGCTTAACCTAGCTTATGAAAAATCAACATGGTATCAGAGCATAGGTCTTGAAAGAACCCATTGCATAAGCTTCTTTCACAAGAAAAAAGGAAAAACATAATTGATGTCGTACAAGAAAATTAGGGCTTTTTATTGAAGAAGATTTTCAGCCTCAAAACCATCTAGAAAAGTATGCCCTAACCCAAGGAACTCTTTGACACCTTCAGTGCACCTTTTCAATGGGTAGATCTCCCAGAAAGTGAAACCCTAGTTTCCACCAGTACCAGAAGTACCAAAAAACCATAAGTACTAGAAGTACCAGAAAACCAGAAGCACCAGTCCATAAATCCTCTGGTCAAGTTTGAGGGGGGAAAATTTGGATTTTCAGAAATCTGATTGTACCAACATACTTGCCTCAACTCAACACATCTAGCCACTGGATCATAATTTAAAATTTTGAAGTTTGAAAAATAAGGGCTTCCTCATAAAACCATAAGTTGCAGTTGCAGTTTCAGTATCATTTGAAGTATCAGTTGTAGTACCAATTGCAGTCACCCTTGAAATTCTTAAGAGTTGGTAATTATTACTGCTGCTACCAGATGGTGCCACTACCTAAAAGTGCTATCAGAGGTATGCACTCACATATGTTTAAATTGTTAAATCTTTAAAGGGTATTTGCAGGAGAAGGGATCTCTTACCATAGATCGAGAAGGATCTCAAGATCCAACACATTCAGAGGAATATTGTAACCTAGGTTTGATTATTCTGATATGAATCTATTTGTTATGACATTATTTTGATCTAGGTTGCATGTTGAATCTATGACCATCATATTAACCTTTGGTCAAAAATTAAGTCAAGGTATTAGACGGATTAAAGTTGAGATAATAGAGTTTATTCTCTAACCCAACCTTCTGTAAAGATATCATATTGTCCTAGTACAAAAGATAGGTTGAAGAAAACACTTGTCAACTTGAGTGAAGGTGACTTGGAAGAAAAAAAACACACACTCATTCTTGAGGACAAGACTCCAGGTTCCAGTTTTTATTAATTAAGTTGATAAGATTCAAAATTACACATGACAAAGTTGATTAGTACTCCTTACAAGTAAACATTGTAGTGGAGGTAGCAGTGTTTGTAAAGTATTATACTTGGTAGAATGTGAGCATATTGAGATAAATGCTTAATGTAACATATACAACTAACATATCCTCTAGGAGAAACTTCTTTTGTTGATCCCAGGTTACCATGGAGGAATGTTTGATCACAACACTAGAAGAGTGTTGACCTCATTTCGTATTGTATTTCTTACTTTTGATCTTTGCTTGAGACATGTCACAAGTGATATCCCTAAAGGAGCTATTGTAATTATTATTCGTGTTTTTGTTTTATCTACTATTATCAAAAGAGTATTATTCTTTCTTGCTATCTTGTTGACCTTATTCAATTCATAGGTGATAACCTTGAGGAAGCCATAGTGAAGGTTGCAGAAGGAAACATATTATATGATATATGAATTAGACTATGTACATGACCATATACATTTGTGTACCCAAAGAGAAGAAGTCCAAGCTAGATCCTTTAGGAAGAAAGGATACAATGAATCTTCAAAGACATCTCTAGTAAGAGACAGATTGAGACAAGCAAAGACGTTGTCCTTGAAGAAGAGATAGTTTTTCAAAGAACCAGAGAATCTGAAATGGAGATTGACGGTGAGACAATACCTTCTCCCCCTTCAATAATTTAGAGGGAGATAGACATTACTCCAGGTTATCCAGGATCTCTAGTTGATATGTTCATAGATAGTGCAGTAAGGCATAAAATTCCCACCTAGACTCACTCTGTAAGAGGCAGAGAAACATACAAGGCTCTCAAGACACATTCTGAGAAAAGGAAAAGAGATTTGCGAGCTATCCTTCAGTCATGAGACACTTCATTAATACTGAGACTCCTTGTATTAGAGAAGCAACAAGAGAACCAGTATGGAAATATGCCAAAATAGAAGAAAACCAGTATATCTTAAAGAATGATGCATAAGATATTATTCAAGGACCAGAAAGGGAAGTCTATGGTAAATTCCAAGTGGATCTATAAGATCAAGCATGCAACTAATGGAAGTATCAAGAAATGCAAACAAGATCCACAGACAAAGGTTTCTTATAAACATATGGAGTTGTCTATGATGATACACTTGACCCAATGAATCGATACACTTCCATCCGTACTACCATCCATGAGTTGGAAACTATATCAAAAAGATAGATTCTTGATGAGTTTGGATTTCAGCAAGAGTGTTGCTGATCCAAACCTATACAGTGTATGATATGATACTGATCCACAACTGATTGGATCACTAATGTATCTGGTTAACACGAGACTGAATTCATACCATGCAGTGAATGTGCCTAGTCATTTCATGAGTCAACCAAGACATACTCACTAGATAACAAAAAAACATGTATTGAGATATATACAAGGCACAGTTGGATATGGCCTGAGCTATGCCTCCAGTGTGAAACTGAGTTTGCAGGATATACCGATTCAGATTGAGAAGAAAGTACAGTGGACCGAAAGAACACATCCAGTTGATGTTCTACTATGAATTTTTCCATGGTTTCCTGATGCAGTAGAAAACAAAACTATGTGGCCTTGAGTACCACATAGGCAAAGTATATAAGAATCAAGTGTGCGAAGCAATGTGGCTTCACAAGCTTCTAACATATTTACTTGAAAATGAGATAGATCCCATGATGATGAACAAAATCCATGAGTAAAAGATCCTTGAGAACTGAGTGTTTCCTGATGGATCAAAATACAATGAGATGAAACATCCTTATTTCAGAGATAAGATGCAGAGGAAAATCCTACTCATGTATTACCTTCCTACACATGAGAAGATTGCATATATCTTCACCAAATTAACTTCATGAAGAATGGATCCCTAGTTGAGAGGGAGTGTCGATAACTCCAACCAAGACAAAATTTAAAATTCATCCATGTGAGACTTGGCATGATAAAGAATTCCTCCCTAGCCGAGAGGGAGTGTTGATGAATGCAACTATGGGAGACATCCTCCAACTTAAAAACCTGTGAGGTGTGGAACATAGTAGCTATGTGAAGCCTTTCTCTTAGATTACAAACCTAAGAGAAAGACCCTATGAAGGGTTCATGGTTCCTCCCTGGGATAGAGTCAGGAAAGTAGAGATGACCTCCTCCATGACGTGAGTGAGAAGAACTCCAGATGATTATCCGGGTGAAAAGCGATATGTTGAGTTAGGATGTGCATGTGGCTGAGCACAAGGTGAACGTGGGAAATCCCATAAGTGTTGCGCACATAATCATGTGAACATAAATAAAGATGATGTGATGGCCTCCTATGAGCAACAGAGTTGACAAGAAGATTCTAGATGATTCTCCTATTGGTGACAGTGGGAAAGAAGATCTGTAGAGTGGGCATGCCTGTGGACGAGAACAGTTGAACGTGTGAAGACCTAGTTCACCTGTGTAATGCAGTGAAACAGGTCCATGGCATCCCTATGGATGTGCCCCTAGTGGATGAGCACTAGTGGGTGTATCATATCCTTTGCTATATATTGTTCAAGAGTCAGAGCTACCTGTAACCCTAGTTATTGTGTAAAGGGTATAGGTCGGACCTATGTTAATATGATTAACATAAACAAGATAATTAATATTGTGAATATTAATTATAATAATAATAAATATAATAATAAGTATATTTGACTTAGAGAGGTCGGCCTTGTTGTGCCAATAGAAGCCCTTGTTAATTATTCAAAGTCTAATATAAGTAGGAGATGATTCTCCATTGTAGAATCATATCCTTCTCATATGTTTTGGAAATTTCAGCAAGTACTTCTCTTTGGCAAAGGTTTTCACCTCTCTTGGGCGCTAGTGTTCTAGGGCTTAAGCACCCTCTTGTGTGCTAAGTCATTCTTGGTGGTGAAAGGTATTTCTCTTGAAGAACATAGCAAAGGATTTGGCCGAGTGTTTCTCCCTTGTTTGAGAAGGGTTTCCCAGGATATATCTTGTGTTCTTGTGCATGGTGTTTCTTCTTGTGATCTTGGTTGTTGCAACATTCTTGTTTATGGTTAAGACATGATGAAATTAAATGAACTACATGCTTAACCTAG
>SNQJ01S0117189.1:0-27742 GCA_010110895.2 Picea sitchensis
TGCATAAATTGAAAGATTTGTTAAATGATTGTGGTCTAACAAATCTTATTGCATGCACATTTTGAAGAGTTAGTGGAAAATAGAACAAATCATGAATTTGGTAGAGATCATAAAGAGTCTACAAAAATATGTCCATAGTTATAAATATTATAATTAGAGGCTTATGAAATCCAATGAACAACAAGACGACTTCAACATTAAGTTGTTACAGAGCTTGGACATAATAGAGAAGAAAATGGATAAAGAGATAGAATAAATCAAGTCAAGGAGTCAGATGTCTTAGGATAAAAGAAGATAAACAAGCAGTGTTGATGGGCATCATCATCACTCACCAAGGAATTTAGTTATGAGAGCCCATAGTAGTTCAATTCCATATCCTATCAAAAAGCATAAAAGAATGTCTGGAGTGGATAAAATACAAGGAGAAATGAATAAGATTAAACCTCATACCTTTGATGGTGAGCACACAAAATATGAGGATGTAGAGAACTATATTTTGGGCATGAGTAAGTACTTTCAGTTGCATAATTACTCCTCATAGGAAAAAGGGAGAATTGCAATCTATCAACTCAAGGGGAGAGCATCAATGTGGTGGGACTAATTTGTGCAAGTGCAACACATTGATGAGAAGAAGATTAATTGGAGGGAGTTCAAAAGGTATTTTCAAAAGAAGTACTTAACCAATCATTGCTATGATTGAAAAATGAAGGAGTTCTTCAAACTCAAGCTTGGGAGTATGACCATGGATGAGTATGAAGGAGATTATTAGAGTTGTTGAAATATGTTGAATTCATCAAGGATGAGGAGGTCAAGATTCAAAGGTATCTAAGTGGGATTCCATCAATTTTCAGTGATAAGATACAACATGATAATCCCAAAACACTAGAGTAAATAGTTAGGAGATTCAAGTGTCTCTATGATCAACATAGAGGAATACCAACATTCCAAAAGGCTTGGGAAGACAAGAAGAAAAACAATATGGAGCAAAGGAAGAAGGGAACCAAACCATCATTATTTAGAAATAATTCTTAGGGACAACTAGCTTCCAATGAACCTAGAATGATAGAAACAATGGGGTAAAGACCAAGGAAACAACCTATGAAATGTTCAGGTTGTGAGGAAGATCACATGTACATAGATTTCCCTCATAGAGGTGAAAATGTGATAATTGTTCACAATGTAGAGAAGGTTGATACAATGGAGGAAATATGCATAAATATACCAAGGATTTACGCATCCCTAGATAACAAACAATATTAATTTTAGTCCCACATGATTTAAGTGGAAGGTAAGATTAATGACCAACCCATTACTATTTTAATTGATTCAGGAGCTAGTCATAGTTATCTAGATCCTAAGATGGTGTAAAGATTTAATTTGCCAAGAAGTAATCTTGGGAAATATTGGTTGGTGAAAATAGATATAGGAGCTAAAATAAAAATTAATGAGATGGTTAAGGAATGTCCAATAGACATGAATGGAATGAGCACAAGGGAATATTTCAATATCATACCATTAGGTTATTATGATTGCATCATTCATATGGATTGGTTGGAAAAACATCATGATGCCCTAGACTATTACAACAAGTCATTTACTTGATTGGATGAGGAATTTAACATGAGGACAATTCAGGGTATTCCTAGGGTAGTAATTGTCAGAGAAGTTTTAGCCTTCCAATTAAGGAAAAGCTTCAGGAAAGTATGACAATTATTTGTAGTGCACATGGAAGAGACACCTAAGGATAATGTGCCAAATATTGAACACTATGTATTCCTAAAAGAGTTTTAAGATGTATTTATAGAAATATTGTGGTTTCCACCCAAGAGAGATATTGATTTCTCTATCAATCTAATGCTCGGATCAACCCCAATATCCAAAACTCCTTACAGGATGAGTACACTGGAACTGAAGGAATTAAAAATGAAACTTGAGGAGCTTTTGAAGAAGGGGTATATATGCCCAAGTGTGTCACCTTGGGGTTCCCTAGTGTTGTTTGTGAAAACTAAGGGTGGTACCTTGAGGATTTGCATTGACTTCGAGCAACTGAATAAAGTGATTGTGAAGAAAAAGTATCATTTTCCAAGGATAGATGATATTTTTGATCAGCTGAAGGATGCAAGAATATTCTCTAAGATTGACCTCAAGTTAGTCTATCATCAGGTGAGAATTAAAGAAGAAGACATCATCAAGACACCATTCAGAATGAGGTATGTCCATTATGAGTTCACATTGGTGCCATTTGGGTTGTCAAATGCACCATCTATCTTCATGTGTCTGATGAATGTTATTTTTCAGAAATTACTTACATACATTTGTCATTATCGTTTAGGATGACATACTTATTTACTCTAAGTCTGAAGAAGAGAATTAGAATCACTTGATTATGGTGCTACAAGTATTGAGGGAGAGTCAATTGTATGCAAAGTTGAGCAAGTGCTCATTTTATCAGAGGCAGATGCATTATTTGGGCAATATCATTTCAGAGGAAAGGATAGCAGTGGATCCAAAAAAGATTAAATCCATTGAAGAATGGATATTACTAAGGAATGTCTCAGAGGTGATATATTTCATGGGTCTTGCAAGGTATTATAGAAGATTCATTGAGGGATTTTCAAACATTTCACACCCAATCACATATTTACAAAAGAAGGGCATGAGATTTGAGTGGAAACTTGACTGTGAAAGAAGTTTTCAACACTTGAAATATTTATTGACAAGTGCACTAATTTTGAGAATTGTTGATACACATGAATATTTTGTTATGTGTATTGATGCATGGAAAGAAGGGCTTGGTGGAGTCCTTAGTCAAAATGGGCACGTGATATGATATGAGTCAAGGAAGCTAAGAGAACATGAGAGACATTATGCCACTCATGATTTAGAATTGGAAACTATAATACATGCCTTAAAGATGTGGATGCATTATTTCATGGGAAACAAATTAGAGTGGATGACATAACATAGGGGTCTGAAATATCTGTTTGGACACTCAAATTTGAATGCTACGAAAATAAGATGGTTGGAATTCCTTAGTGAGTATGAATTTGATATAAAGCATATCCAAGGAAAGGATAACAAGGTGGATAATGCACTTAGAAGGAGGGTGCATGAAATGCATGCTACAATCATTAGCATGTACAAATCTGATTTGAAAGATAGAATTTTGGAAGCTACAAAATCATATCAACATTATGTGGAAACAAGGGAAAAATTACAACAACGCATTTTGTCGCAGAAAATTGAAAATTATGAGCTAAGGGGGGATGTAAATCTCTTGTACAAAGGCAATGTTTATGTGCCGAATTTATAGGAGATGAAAAATATGGTACTAAGAGAGATGCATAATGTGTCTTTTGTTGGACACCCGGGTTACAAGAAAACCATTGCAATAGTCAAGAGCCAATATTTCTAGCAAGGTATGAAGAAAAAAGGGGGTTGATTATATAGCTAGGTGTTTGGAATGTCAAAAGGTCAAGACTGAGCATAGAAACCCATCTTGTTTTCTACAACCATTACCCATTCTTGAGTGGAAATGGAAAGTTGTAACAATGGATTTCATCACTAAGCTTCCAAAAACAACCAAGCAACATGATTCCATCATGGTGGTGGTAGATAAGCTTACTAAAGCTGCCCATTTTATCCCAGTGAAGTTAAATCACAAGGAAACTAACATTACAGATATTTATATGAAGGAAATTTCTAGGGTGCATGGTGTGCCTAAGGTGATTGTTTCTGATAGAGATCCCAAATTTACATCCAATTTTTGGAAGGGGTTATTTAAAGGATTTGAGACAAATCTGAACTTTATCACAACATATCATCTAGTGTCAGATGAGAAAATAGAGAGAGTCAATCAGGTGATTTAAGATATGTTGAGGATGTATGTGATGGATAAACCATCGAAATGGGAAGATTATCTATGCTTGGTAGAGTTTTCTTATAATAATGGGTATTGGGCATCTTTGAAGATAATCCCATTTGAGGCACTATATGGAAGAAAGTGAAACACGTTAGTGAGCTGGGACAAACCAACTAACAAAGCACTAGTTCGCTAGAATCACTAAGGGAAATGGAATACTATATGATGAAGATTAAGAAAAATTTAAAGGCTACACATGATAGGAAGAAAATCTATGCAAAGAAAGGAAGAACTCATAGAGAGTTTAAAGTGGGTGACCATGTGTTCTTGAAAGTGAAGGCCAAGAGAAGTTCCTTGAAGTTGGGGAATTGTTCAAAGCTAACAACGAGATATTGTGGAAACTTTGAAATCCTGGAGAGGATTGGTCCTGTTGCATACATGCTTACACTACTTACATCCATGTTCATTCACAATGTATTCCATGTATCTTTTCTTAAAAATTATGTTCCTAATGCTAATCATGTAATTGATTGGAATGTGATTCACGTGGAGCAAGATGGTGACTTCCAATTTCAACCAGTGTGCTTATTGGATAAAAAAGTCAAGCTGCTCTGGAATCGAGCAATAACGTTGGTAAAGGTCAAATTGACCTGCTATGTTCCTAAGGATGCAACATGGGAGCATGAATATGTCATGCGGGAAGAGTACCTATATATTTTTGAATAGTTTTGAAGATTTTAATTGTACATGTGTATATAATGCACCGAGCATAGTGTATAAATAAAGGGGAGGGGAATGTAATCCCCCTAGGATGAACCTCAATTGTAAATGGACATATAGGTTGGTGAACCAAGATACTTTGTGGCATTGTGAATTTGTATATGTGTTTTGAGGCTAGAGTGTTTGTTTGGTTATTAGGATGGAGAGCCTGGATGTTAAAAATTTCAGTGAGCCTATCTTTGTAATATGTAATCACACTCGATGATATTAATGAAATACATCACTATAGAAGGCCCATTCAAATGAAAGAGTATGGGGGCTAGAACTCCACTAGAAGGGAAAGGGGGCTAAGATTCTAGGAAAGGGAGCTAAGCCAAGGGGGATAAAGCCCAAGAGAATATTATAATAATATTTCCTAAATTCTAAGTAATGGATATATTTATATCCTAAGCTCCTAGGAAGAGGGGAATGTACCACAAGTGGAGCCCAAGGAAGCTCCCAACATGACAAGTTTCAAGTTCATAACATGGAACTATATTATTGATAACTTAGTGTAATTCTCATCTTTCCCAATAATTTTTCCCATGATTCTCTCATCTTCACTCTACCATCTACTTTTCGTACCTGCATTTGGGGAAGCTTGGGAGTTGTTTAGAGGAGTAACCTGATAAATAGAGTTGAAGAGGCATGTTGTCAGGCTCATGTTCTTTTGAAGAAGCGATTTGTTAGGACCATGAGTATTATGTCCAGGTGAGAGGACTATTAGGAATTGTTTTCCCAAGGTGCCAAGCTCCAACTGTAGGGCTCTTAGACTTCCTGTCTATCCTGTTGTTGAAGCTCTGGAAGGGAAGTGGGACAACTGAGGTATTTTTGAGAAGAGAAGGGACACACTTCTTCGGGTGGGACAGTCATGTGGAGAATGAGAGGATGCACGCTATTTGCTATAGTTGGCACCTAAGTCTGTGTATTTCTGTTGTTGACAGACCTTAGCCTGGATTAGGATTCCTTTTCCGTAGTGGACTTTTAGACCCAGCACAGGGGTGACCTATTGTTGATATTTTATGAACAACAATGTTTATGGCTGGGAGGAACTTCTAAGGTATGCAAGCAGTTGGTAAATTTTACAAAAGATAAGTGTCTTCTGTGTATTTTATTTAATTATTGTGTGCACAATTGTGTATTTTTTTATGGGTTTTTTCCTGTATTATTATGCATGTATATATGTTTTTGTAGTCTGTATAATTATGTGCATATGCAAAGAAATTTCATTTAAATTAATGGCATCAGAGTTTTAAATTTCGTGTGGCATTTCCCAACTTGGGGCTGGGGATGCTACAATGTGGTATTGAATCAAATTTTGTTGAGATGATTATAATGGGGACATTACTTCTCCAAACTAGGAATTTCCGCTAAAATGAGCCATGCAATCCAATTCCTCCAATCTCTCCACCCAGAAATTTCCAAGATAAGTGAAAAATTATATAATGATTCATTTTGGATCACACCTCCCAATTTACAAAAGATTTTTGTCCCCAAACTATTTTACTAAATGAGATGAGGAAATTTCTCCTCTACCTTCTCCTCAGAGTACCATTTTTCCCTTTTTGGAGGTTTTCCTTTCAAACCAATATTCCAAAGGTCATGATACCCCTATATGGTACTTTTGTACCTCATCTACAAAAAAATATATTTTTCCAAATCTACCTAAGATTTTATTGCTAAGTCCTCCATGGTAGATAGGACCTACTGCTCAGTTTCTTGATCCAACATGGAAGGATCATGGAGTTTTGGTTTTTCCAAATTCACTACTATGTAAATTCATTAGGGAATTCACCTTTTTGACCAATAAATTATCACATTCATTTACAAAGTGGGTTTCAAAATTGTAAAAAATCAAGTCAATGTATTTTAGTCATTGAGGGAAGGTGTGGGGTATATGGGGTTTATAGGTATTTGGGGGTATAAAAAGGGGTATCTAGTAAACATAGGTGATAACTAATAAAAATGGGGGTTTAAATTATTAGAAATATGTATTGGGATGGGGGTTTCAGTAGAAGGATTTTGGAAGGTATTTATCATAATCTAGTGAAATTAGAGGTATTCTTTAATATCTCATGTATTCGTGTGCTATACTAAAGGTTCAATTAGTGGAGACCTTGTGGAAAATGCACATATATGGGGTTAGACTAAGTTGCAAGGCATTATCAACTGCCTTATCTAATACTTCAAAAGGACCATATTAGAAATAATTTATCTTCTTACCATGACCTTATAGTATTTCCTTGTTCAATTGTAACCAAATATTCTCTCCTATATTGATGTTGACAAAGTGTCCTCAGACACATAATTTTATTGATAAGGAAAAGTGATTACAATCTGAAGTGAGAACTCATAATCTACTTGTTAACCTCACTTGAAGAAGGAGCTAGTTTATATAGCTCAACTCTAAATTAAAAACTAGGAGAACAATCAATCACATAATCACATGAGTATGATAGGTGTACTTTACATAGAAGCTAGGTGTCCTTATCCTAACAAACTAGAATAAACTAATTTTCGAAGAACATTTATTCTATAAAATACGTAGACTATAGAACTTTAGGATTATGAGGCTAACAATCCTGCCTTTAATCCAAAAGTTCATTTTTACAAATACCAAGTTCATCTCTAAACGTAGTGAACTTTATTCTACCAAGAGGTTTGGTAAAAATATCTGAAGTTTGATCTTCATATGGGCAAAACTGATGCTTGATGATGTCTTTGATGATGAGCGATCTGATGAAGTGGTACTTGGTGTTGACATGTTTAGTCTTTGAATGAAATAATGGATTCTTGGCCATATTTATTGTCGACTGACTATTGATCATTAAGGTAGTTGGTGATTTCTGAGTTTCACCAAGATCCTGTAAAATTCTACGTAGCCATACAATCTCACATGTTTCTTCCCAAGCCGATATGTACTCTGCCTCTGCTAAAGAATTGGCAATTGTTGTCTACTTTTTTCAATTACAAGATATTGTTGCTGAACCCATATTCATTAAATAACCTGAAGTGGATTTTCTATCATCAATGTCACCTGAAAAATCAACATTTGAATATCCAACAAGTGTAAAATTTATGTTCCTTTTGTAAAGAAAAACAAAATCTTTTGTACCTTGAATGTATCTAAGTACCCTTTTTGTTGAATTCTAGTGACTTTCCCTTGGTTCCTACATAAACATTGAAATTATACTGACTGAATATGACAAATCTGGTCGAGTATTTTTCAAATAAATGAGACTTCCAACCAATTGCATGTACTTTGTATTGTTTTCCAATGCCCCCCCTTCAAATTTTGAAAGTTTCAATTTCTGCTCCATGGGGATAAGAGAAGGTTCACAATATTCCATACCAAATTTCTTTAACAATTCAATGGCATACTTAGTTGGGCTAAGGAATATTTGGTTAGGATGCTGAGATACTTCAACTCCAAGATAATAATGAAGTGTCCCTAAATCAGTCATTTTGAACCCTGCTTTAAGTTCTTCCTTAACTTGTTTGATGTGAGCTTCCATATTTCCTCTTATGATTAAGTCATCAACACAGAGTAAAAGTATCACCATGTGCTTATATTACATTTGAAAATACAATGTATCATCTGATTCACTTCGTTGAAAACCCACCTTTCATAGGTACTCATCCATTTTTGCATACCAAGCTCGAGGACCTTGTTTCAAGCCATAGCCTTCACAAGTTTGCAAACTTTATGTTCTTTTCTTTTAACTTCAAACCCTTTTGGTTGAGTCATGAAAATATCTTCCTCTAGATCACTATTCAGGAAGGCACTTTTGACATCCATTTGATGTAATTTACAACCATTATGTGCAGCCAAATTGATAACCATTCTAATAGTATTCCATTTAGTTGTGGGTGAAAAAGTTTCTTCATAATTAATTCCTTCCCATTGAACAAAACCATTAGCAACAAGTCTTTCTTTGTACTTGTCAATTTTACCATTGGGCTTGTACTTTATTAGATAAACCCATTTACAACCGATGGGATTAACATCATATGGAAAATCAACTAAGTTCCAAGTCCCATTTGCAAGCACTGAATCACATTCATTAATCATTGCTTCCTACCATTATTTATGTCCAACCACTTCAACAAAATAAGTAATTTCAGTGGAAGCATGATCACAATTTTCTTCTTCTCTTGAACATCCCCTAGTTCATGTTTTGTTCATTTCATTTGAATGAATGTCATTGAGAACTTGTTCGACCCACTCTAGCTTATTATGTTGATGGGATTGAGGATCTGAATCACCATTATTATTTAAAAGAGGATTTTCAAAAAATGAGGCTCTTCTTTCTTTTGAAAGATCCGAGGTTGGAGAATATTCTTTTGAATATTCCATATCAGAAGAGTCTTTTGTAGTTTCATTATCAGATGAATCATAAGAAATTTTAGATAAAGAGATGTCTTCTAGAGAAACAGAGTCTTTTTCAAACCAAAATGTTTTCTTTCACTTGTTCAACTTACCTTTACCTTTAGTGTTTTTATTCTATAAACGACTAAGGAGATGATTAATCTCATCTAAACTGTTACTTTCAGTTTCATAAAAAATTACATCTCTATTAACAATGAATTTTCCATCTGAAATCAATTTATACCCTTTCTTTTTATCAGAGTATCCAATGAAGGTAAACTTCATACTTTGGTTTTCTAATTTAGTCCTCTTTTCCTTAAGAACTAAAGTAGAACATGTTGAGCCAAAAACACTAACATGAGTTACCTTGGGGTTAAAACCGTAGCAATATTCATAAGGATTCTTTTCATCTAAAGTTGATGTAGGTGATTGATTTTTGAGATAAACTGCAGTATGGACTGCTTCAACCCAATATTTTGTGCTCAACCCTTTAAACTACATCATAGATCTTGACATGCCCATGAGAGTTATGTTCATCCATTTAGTAACTCCATTCTTCTGTGGAGTATAGGAATTTTTCAGTTTCCTCTTAATTCCATTATTTCAACAATAATCATTGAATTCAGTTGAAGTGAATTCACCTCCATTATCTATTCTCAAAGATGCAACCTTTTCTCTAGTTTCATTTTCAACCATGTGCTGAAAATTTACAAACTTTTCAAAAGCTTCAGACTTTGCCTTTCAAAAGTACACCCATGTCATTCTAGTGTAGTCATCAATGAAAAATATAAAGCATCGACATCCACTAAAATAAGATTACATTGAACCACTTATATCACTGTGAATCAACTCCAAATACTTTGTTGCTCTCCATGAGCTAGTTGGAAAAGCTTCTTTCTTTTGCTTGCCAAAAATACAAGCTTCACACTTGTAATTTTCTTTATTGAAAGTTGGCAAACCCTTTACCAAATCTTTGGACTTAAGTTTCAAGAGACTATTAAAGTTTAAGTGACCAAATCGAAAATGCCATAATCTGAATGAAGAAGTTTTGGAATTCACTATTGTTGCAACCTCTTCCTTTCTTTGGATGAATTTCCCATTCATTCTTAGTAACTTCCCATCTTCATATCTAGTCATTATTTTTTTCAAGTTATCCTTCTCCGACTTAATCTTCACCAAACCACCTTGCATGATGATTTGATGCCCAACTTGTCTAATTGTGACTAAGGATAACAATTTTTTCTTAAAAGTTGGTACAAACCAAACATTTGAAATCCATTTTTCACCAATTCCAGGGATAAATTCTTTCACTGAACCTTTTCCTTGAGGTATATGAGTTGTATCATCAGCTAAATAAATTGGATTTATTTGAACATCTTTATAATTCCAAAAATAGTCTCTCCAATAAGTCATATGATGAGTAGCCCCTACGTCCAATATCCAATCATTTTCAAATGAATCTCAATGATGAACTGTTGAAAAAACATATTCATACTGATCATCCTGATAATCTTGATCCTCTTCATATTCAGCTGATTGTTGAGAATTTGAGTTTGATGTCTACTTAAACTTTGGCAAATTGATCATTGCTTGTAATACAATTTGATGCACAATGACCCATCTTTAAACATCTTTTACATCTTACTTGACTGAAATTTCTTCCTCTTCCTGACTATGCATTATTATTGTGAGGATTAGTTTGAAAATTATCTTGTTGAAAATTGATACGACATCTACCTTGACTATGACCTCTTCCACGACCTCGATTAGAAGACTGATTCTGGAAATTTCCAAAATTTGATTTTCCTCTTCCTTTAGAACTTTTAGCTTTAGTGAAAAGAAGATCTTCTACTGATTGTTTTTGTTTTCCAAAAGATTTACTATGTTGATCTAGCAATTCACTAAGTGAATCAAAAGTCACAATTGATAACTTATCAGTTATTTGCAAAGTATCAAGAAAATTCTTATAATATGGAGGCAAGCCATTTATTACAATGGAGACTATAAAACTATCTTCAAGTTTAAGAAAACTGCCTTTGATGATTTCCTGATGAATGTTCTTAATTCTTGAAATGTATTCTAATAAATCACCATTATCTGCTAATCTTTGTTTAAGAAATTTCATTTGTAGATCAACTCTATGAGATGCAACAGAAGTATCAAAAAGCTTCTTTAACAGATTCCAAGTAGACCATGCATCTTTGGAATCCTCAATACGAACAAACATGTGTTCAGTTACAGAAGAACGTAGCAAAGCAAGTGCGTTTTCATCTTTCAAATTCCATTTTTCTAAAGAAGTAGCATCAGTTGGATTAGTTGGAGAAATATCACCATCACAAATATCATGCCATATTCATTATAGATCAAAGTGTTCTGCATGTGATGACTTCAATATTTGTAATTCTTGGGTCCATTTAACTTATCTGATTCTATGAATAGGTTGATTAATTTAGACATGATGTTTGTTGCAAGATTGCAAGTGAATAAACCACAAAACTCCAAAAGAGAGACGCAAGGCACCAAAAAGAAGGAGTACATAGTCCACACAAAAAGAGCACTTTTAAGGGCTTGGCCTTGACCCTTTAAAAATCTTGTTGGAAAAGGAGTTTGAGAGAGTATTTCACTAGACTCTTTTCAAACCTTAACTTAAAAGTTACAATCAGAAATTCTGAAATTTGATCCTTTTACAAGATTTATAGTCTTTTACAAATAAAAAAATGTGCCCCCCTTGAACTAACGCATTCAATAACTTTTCAAAAAAGGTACACCTAATCCTTAATACAAAGGTCCTCCCTTTCAAAATAAATTATTTTAATGTAAAATCTTCTTATCACTCCAATTTTTTTTCATAAAGAATATTTTAATAAAATATTCCTCATAACTTATAGTTTTCTCCAAAAAAGATTTACAAAAGACTACATAAGATGATAGTAAACAATTTTCATGTAGATGTTATAATCATAATTCTAGACATGGGCATCTTGCCAGAGAGTGAAAGCTTCAAATATAAGGGAATGAGTGAGATCCCTGCCAAGTGGAAAAGCCAATGCTAGTTGGGCACTGACTTTAAGTCCTCCCTTTGCAACATAAAACACGTAGGAGCTCATTACTTTAACAAAGAATTCTGGGTGCAACATAGTTCTCTAAATATGACAGTTGATTCTTTGGATCTATGAAAATTTTGGCAAACCAAACACTGCAATATCTTCATCCAAAAATTGGAAAAACAAAGAATTTCCAAATTCGCATTCATGGTCTTTCCCGCTATACGATATGTTCATTCGTGGTCTTTCTTGATTTGACCGGTGTTCAAACTTTGTTGAAAAATTCGTGGTGGAGATCAAGCATCATATCGCAGAGATTTAGAAAATTAAATGAAGGATTTTAACGATATGTGGAGATATTGCACAAGTACTGAGAGAAAGAAAAAATACTATATCCACCTAATGTTTCAAATCCTCCCAGTGTTTCACCTGCCCATCGCTTAGTTACCAAGAGGTCGACTCCTCTCAAACAGGTAGAGCTTTAAATATTTAAAAGTGAATATAATACGTAGAAAACCCACGTATGGTCTAATACGCAGAGAATCCTCTCTATTACTTTCCCAATGATTGCACCGAGCTATTGAACATAGAAACTACATGCAACGTAGGTTTCAATCGTTTATTACCCAAAGCACCCATTTTGGGAATTCCAAGAGTTACTTCAGTCCCGCTTTGAGAATTTTTATGCTAGAAATGCCACAGACAACATGATATAATCCGTAGAGAATATTCTGAGAGAATATAGAAACAAACTTCCATGAGATGTAGTTTCTGAAAGAGAATCATTTGTAGTAGACCTGAAGAAAACAATGAATAGTGATGATGCTGAAGATATCAAAATAAAAATTGGTGCAGCAACTGCGACATCCTTGAAAATCGACTAGAATGTGTAGCAACAAGATGGTGGCTTATCCTCTAGTTCTTAGGGTTGATGTAGATTGATATTGTTTTTGCGTAAAAGAGAAACATCACATCCAAATCACATCAATTCGATGTCGATTATGTGTTCCAGATATTATGTCAGACGTGGCCTCTACCAGGTATTGAGATCGTGCTTCTTTTAAGATTTCTTCTCTCAATGAGACTACAAAGGTAATTTTCACCAGACCTGATTGATTTTATATCGTGTGAGATTGATCCAAGATCGCACCAAAAGAGGTTTCAATAGAAGAGAGAAAGAAAAAAATTGTTCATAAATTTGTGGAGGGCACTAGCGTGGGAGAAAAATTGGTGTTTGAATGGAACTTTTCAATGGCTCAAGTGAAAGAAGAATGGTAGCTATAAACTTAAGTGATCAAAACAATCATATCTCAAACAAAAAAGATAGTTTGAGATAGATTAAAGTATATCTAAAACAATTACAACTCTTCACAACAAATTGCCATATTTATAAGCAGATATGTCGCAATTGTTTACAAAACTGAGCCGTCTACATGGATTTTAGTTGATCTATTTGATAAACAAAGTATATTTGACCAGAAAAAAGTAAATCTCTAAAAAAAAGAGAGAATTAGATCTGATACAAAACTTTCAATGGAAGAAAATAATGATTAATCTTATCAAATTTTTCTAAAAACTCAAACTCTTGTAATCAAAATAACTTTTTCCTTATTGTAGTAGCAACATAAAAATACCTTGGTATCATTGTCCTTGAATTTGAAGATATCTAGGATGGTGTTGTGGAGACTTCCTTGCTTCCTCAATCCATCATAAATTCACCATGGTTCTGATACCATGTTGATAAAGTGTCCTCAGACACGTAATTTTATTGATAAGGAAAAAGTGATTACAATTTGAAGTAAGAACTCATAATCTACTTGTTAACCTCACTTGAAGAAGGTGCTAGTTTATATAGCTCAACTTTAAACTAAAAATAGGAGAACAACCAATCACATAATCACATGAGTATGATAGGTGTCCTTTACATAGAAGCTAGGTGTCCTTATCCTAACAAACTAGAATAAACTATTTTTCTAAAAACATTTAATCTAGAAAATACTTAGACTATAGAACTTTAGGATTATGAGGCTAACAATTGAATGATTTTTTAGTTCTATGATGATCATGTTGTACCTTGTTCCTTTCCTATTACTTATTCATGTCCCCTGTACTTGGATGGATAGTACTTTCAACAAATTTCTCCATTTTCAACACTTATACTATGATGTTCTCTCTCACTCCTCCTTGTTGTCCATAGAAAACATCCAAGGATGAAGGTGGAAAATACCCAAAGCATGTTTTGAAAGGGGACTTATTGGTAAAACTATGGAATACTCTGCTATAATATTTTTAAAAGTAGATTTTAACCCCTCAAATGTTGAACCGAAGTCTTGTTGACTACTTTTGTCTACCTATATATTTGTTGATGGAATGTTGTAGATGTCTTCAAATTAGTTTCCATATTCTCCCAAAGTGTAGTCCAAAAGGAACTGAGAAATTTAATATCCTTGTCTAAGATGATTTTCCTTCATATCCCAAAGTGTACCCAAACCTATTCAAAGAACATGTTTGTTACTTCTTGTCCTTTGATTCTTTTTTTACAAGGAATACGAATGCACATCTTTTTGAACCTATCAACTACAGCAAAAAAATGGTCATGTCCCTTACTGGTTGTTGGAAAACCACCCACAAAATCCATGGAAATTCTTTCTTGAGGTTCAATGGGTACATGTAAGGGATAATATAAGCCTTACATTATATTACTAGGCTTATTGGTAAAACAAATCATGCATCCTCTAATATACCAAGCTAAATCTTCTTGCATTTTGGGCCAATACCCATACATTTGTAAGTAGGCTACTATCTTCCCAACAACAAAATTTCCTACAACATAGAAGATGCAATCCTCTCTAATAAGCCATGATATTTCATATTTAGGAACACAAAACTTGTTTAGCTTGTAGATTATCCCATTCTAGATATAGTAGTCATCCTTACTGTCACCTTCTTCTACACAAATCCGGCCTTGTAGCTATTAAAATGTATCTTTAAATTATCAATATTATGTGTATGCCTCTTTGTATGCATCATGGGTAAAAGGATCCATGTTCAGAAGAGTTCCCAAAAATGGAACCTTGGATGTGGGTTTCCTTGAATGCATGTATACCAACTTATTAATTTTTCCCTTATTATATTTGATGACTAGATGAAACTATTTGAAAAACCCATCCACTTGTGATGTCCTTTTCGCTAAAGCTTATGCCGAGATTGCAACTACTACAGTGGTTGGTGATCATTGTGGATAATGGTTTCCTATACTATTATATAGTGCTTCCACTTCGTAACATCTTGAAACAAGGCATAGATTTCTTTGTCATATGTAGGGTAGTTCAACACTCCCCCATGAAACATCTCATAATGATAACATATCAACTTACCTCCCTACATCAAGAATGTTCCCATATAATATCCATTTAAATTTGTCTCCACTTTGAAATTATTCTACAAGTTAGGAAATGCAAGAATTGGTGATTGACTAATATTTCATTTCATCTTATCTAAAGTTTTCTATTGATTATTTATTCATTGGAAACTCTTACCAGTAGTTATTACATCATGGAGTAGCATAGCTACTACTGAAAAGGATGATATTAAATTCCATGGGTACTTCACTACCACAACAAAGCTCCTAACTTCCATGACATTATTAGGAATTATCCACTTAAAGATGGTCTCCTTCTTCATGGGATCTATATTGAGTTCCCCTCCATTGATCGCATACTCCAAAGACACTAATGGCTGCTGAGAAAAATCACATTTCTTGAGGTTATATAATAGTTGAATCTTTTTTAGAGTCTCTAACACCTACATGAGATGTGAAATGTGTTATTACCAATAATATAGATAAGCTAATATTTCATCCAATTACACTATTGAAAATGAATCCAAATAGGGATGCAATACATCATTCATCAATCACATAAATTTAGTTGGTGAATTACATAAACCAAAAGGCATGATGAACCATTCATATAGACCTTTCCTTGCCTTGAAGGTAGTATTTTACATGTATTATTCTTTAATGCATACCTAGTGGTGTTCCAATTTGAGATCCAACTTGGTGAACTACTTGGCATGCTACAACTAGTCTAACAAATCATCAATCCTGGGTAGAGGGTATCGATTCTTGAGTGTAATCTTGTTCAAATATCTGTAGTCAATACAGATTCATCAATTCCCATCCTTATTGGGTACTGTGATGATAGGTCACCCACAAGGTGATATGCTTGGTTGAATTAGTCCCTACTCTAGTAGCTATTTCAATGGTTTCTTAACTTTGTCTACTTAGAGAACAAACTATCTATATAGTGTGATATTTGGTAAAGGAGAGTTTGGTAATAACTATGTCTCATGCTCCATTTCACTCTTAGGTGGTATCCCTTTAGGATTCTAGAACACTCCCTTATATTCTTGCAACAACCCCTCCAATTGTCATTTCTTCTCTTTCTTACATCCCTACATAGATTCCTTTACTCATATTGATTCATCTCCTAGTTTATTCTCTATTAAGAAAACAAATACATACTTCTTGCTAGAAATAATAAACTTTTTGGCTTCGTTGTCACTTACCAGTGAGATATTAGATTTTCCTTTGTGTCCATTGATGATGTAATTATTCCCATCCTTGATAAGGTAGTGCTATTTTTCTCTCTACATGAATATCACATCCCTCATATACATGCACGGGCTTCTAAACAGTACACCACACATGTTAAGAGGTACTACATGTAAATCCACTTCATCGATAAATTATGCACTTATAGAAAACTTGATCTTACATTGCTTAGTGAATTTGATATATGCATCCTTATTCACCCATCCTAATGGATATGGGCTCAGATGATCATGAACCTCCAACCCAATCATGTTGACCAGATCGTTTTTTATGATGTTGGCATATGAGCCATAATTGAATAGAGCATATACCTTGGTCCTTTTGACCTAGATCTTGATTTGGAATAGTTTTTTCATATCATTCTCTTCCTTGTGATGGAGGATACTTAGATTCAACTCCTTTTGCACTAAATTTTAGACAATATTCTCACCCACATATGAGATTTTGTCTACCTAGTTTCCTGAATCCATGCCTACTAGGTTCTTCTTCTTAGCATCTTTCTTATTGATTCTTTGGATTCACCTATAGATGTAGCTTCCAACACTTATCTTCAATATAACAATCAATACTGCAATGGTTGCAGTGGTTGTTTTCATCATTTCATTGATGTACAATGGTTCGCATATTCTTGTATTTTCCTTTCCACTTCTTCTTCCCCTCCTTGGAAGAATCTTGGTGGTGCTTCTATTCATAACCACTTAGTTTTCCTCTCTAATGGCCTATGCTCTATAAGTACTGTAATTGCACATGAGCCTCATCGATGGTCCTAGCTTTGAAGAGCATCACCCAAGTTTGCAAATGATTGTGTATACCCCATATATACTTGAGGATTAAATCTAGTTTATTGGGAGAGACATCGAACATGAACACCATGTTCCTAAATACGATGGTGTACTATTCTACACTATGCCCTTCCATCTGCCTAAAGTGATGCCAATGGATCCACTGGTCCTCTACATACCTAATAAGGTATAAATGGTGATTGACAAGGTTTCCATAATCCTCCCACTTAGTTACTAGTGGATCACCCTCCAAGCTAAGTGTTTCCATGGGCATTTCCCACCAAATTAGTGCATGGTCCTCTAGTTTCAATCGAGAAAATGGAATTTGTTGATCTTCATTTATATTATAGACACTGAAATACACTTGTAACTACTAGAAACAATGATTCAACTCAACAACATATATCTCACCTTGATATGGATTTATATCCATTTTTTCTTCCATTTGAAACAAAGTCTATGAAGAATTGATGACACTAGAACTCAACTTCTCTTTCTTTGGTGTTTTTTATTAACTCTTTCACTAGGTCTTCACTATCTCTTTATTTCTCATCCAATCCAAATTTCGATTTAGAGACACAAAAATACCCCAAAGGTTCAAAATATTTCATTAGAGATGCCATGAGGAGGGCCATGATGAAAGAGATAACAACACTTTCTCTTCTATCCTTGTAAATCTCTCTTTTTCTACATCCAGAGGGTTTTGTTGATGGACCCATTTTCCATGGATAGGGTTTTGTGACTTCCTTCTTAATCCAATTCCTATATACTGTAATTTTCCACAAATACCCCAAAGACAATTTATCTTATACCAATATGATATATAAACTACCATAGATATTCCACGAGAATAGATCATTACAATAGATCTTGTATTATGCTGAAATATTTTATTATGAAGGTGTATTTCCTTATATCTTAGATTTGTTTTCACTAGATTATTTGAAATTAATGAAATAACCAGATTACTAAAAACGAAAGAGAAACTAATGAACAAATCATCCCTAAAAATGAACACACTATGTATCCTAGGAAACCCAATAAAAGAGAAAATACAATTAGAAGTTGAGGCATATGCTCTGCTCTCTTTTCTTGAGTTATAAAATGCAAATACAAAGAAAGGGACACTCACTATGGAGTTTCTTTTGACACTGTGGTCTGAATGGATGCTATATAATATTCTTCCTCCTATATTATTCTCTCAAATCCCACTCCTATATTCTCTACTCAATTATGGAACAAATACAATTCTAAAGGATGGAACCCTTTCTTCTCCCATCAACCTAGTATTTAACATAGCCTGATAGCTATCTAGGATTAAGCATTTTTCCATCTTCAACCCTCATTTAGTGATTAGTTTTGGAAATTATATAATATTCATGAAAATACACACATGGATATCCCCACATTTGCAAGTAATGGGGGATTACATGGAATCCACTCGGTACTATGGTGGTCAATAATATAGGTCAACTTGTGGGAGACATAACTTCCACATATGAGATCCAATTGAGGTGTTTTTCACACCATTGGAAAGGTATCAATGTGTAGAAAAACATCGAGGTCCTCAGAACTATTCTTGGAATGTTTTGACACAAAAAAAATTTGATTTCTCAAAATAGATCTAGAAAGTCCCACACCCCAAATCTCCAAACACAGACCTACTACTAAAATGGTCCTTGCAAACTAGTTACTACAATTTTTTTAGCTAGAAACTATCAAGATAGGTAAAAAATTAGATAATGATCCATTATAAATCATGTCCTCTCTTACCTAAATTAGTTCATCTAAAAGAAGTCTCTAAAAAAATCTCATGCAACAACTAATAAAATTATTACTCAAACAACACCTCTTTTATTGTCTCAAATAAGCGTGTTGTGAAATCAATTTTTGACACAATGATTTATATCGACACTAGAAGTCATTAATTTTTATCAACGTACCAATTCCAACCATTATATATGTTCTACTTACCAAATATTTCACATTGATTTGAATTATATTAATCTATCTATGCGATCTCATCAATATGTCATGCCCCATAAGGCATCACCTTCTAAGATAAATTATCCCCCCCATAAGGATACTAATGGGACTTTGCAAATTCCCTGACCTAGTGTCTATCTTCCTCGTAATATGTGAAAGGTTCCTTTACATTAGAATCCCCCAACACTCGTGTGTGGGCTTCCCATAACTATAGTATAATACACTATCTAGCTTAGTCTTTTACATCTGTGCCATCCTTAAAAGTCCTCTAGGATTTCCCTATGCAACGAAAGGCTTTTGTATCTTCATTGGGTGCAACTTGTCCTTTGGATGAATCAATGATAGTTTTTATATCGAAAAATATGAATTTCATCTTCCCCATTCTATTTTCTTTCAACTTCAAATTATAATCAAGAACATTGTTATTCATCAATGCATTATGGAAGTAAGTCCATGATTCGATATGGATCCTAAAAAATGAATGGTCATAGGACTCAGTAAATGGAAGATAGTTTATAAATTAAAGAGGGTTAGAAAAATATTAAAGAAATTATAATGTAAAATAGAATAAGAAAAAAAAGAGAAAAATAATAAAATATACCTTTCAACAATAAAGAGAAAAATAATTAACATTCCGTAGTCCTTTTTTATTATTTTCCTTTTAAATGAAAGAGAATTAAATGGGTAATGAAGGTGTATTTTCCATTTATGTGGTAACTGACGAATTTTAAATTTCTAAACACTTCTCTTAACCGATATAAGGAAAATTTTAAACTCTTCTCTTATCTGATATAAGGTAGCAAATGACACAGTGCCTAGGTATTTTTGAAATAACAACTTATATTTCACACAGTAAGTCAATGCTCAACAATCAATAAATGTGAAAGAATGATAAATACATATCATGACATGTTGGGTTCTATTACTAAAATATGGATAGGAAGTGGTTTTTATGATGTAGAGGAATCATTTTTGTATTGAGATATATTGACTCTGCATAATTGTACAAAAAAATGATCTAGTTTTGAATTTGAGGAAATATTTTTGGGATTGTTATAGAAATTGATTTTGGGACAGAAGAGAGGATATAATTTCTAGTTGTAGTTTGCAAAAAGAGAGAATCTATCAATTAACTGCAAACTAGACTAGGAATCCCTCCCTCACCAAATAGTAAAATGTTGGAATAATTTGGCTTGGTTTAGAAATTGAAATCTAGTGGAGTAGGTTATTGGTTATTCTACAGTTCTGGTTACTAGACAAATGAATTCATTGAGTAAGAGACAAATACAAAGGGATTTATAGATAGTTTGGGTTTTTTTAATTATTCCTTTTCTCAATAGAATATTGACAACAAAGACTTTTATGTATGTTGTACAAAAGATAGTGTTGTAGCTTCTTGGGGTCTATCCACAATTCTTGAAGCTACCTTATCTCTAAGAGAAGGAATTGATATTCCAACCACTAAAAAGAGAAACCCTATTTATCTTAGGCCATTTGCATGTCACTAAATAGAGAATAAGTAACCTATGGAATTTTATTCTTCTAAGCTCCAAGAGAGCCTCAAATATTGTAACCACTTGCATATTGAGAAGGGAGGAATGGAGCTTTTTATTATTAAAATATATATAAGGCTTCATGGTTGTCCTAATAAAGGAATTATTAGGTTATGCAGAGAAAGGAGGCATATAATAAATCCAGATAATAGGTGATCCACAAAGATCTTTTATATGATAATGGTTGAGTTAATTTACATGTGTTATTTTACCATTTAGGAAATTACTAAAAGAGGAAGAAAGAAAGAGGAAACATAGAATCCATAATATAATATGTAGATATGAAAATAAGCAATAAGAACACCAAACCATAAACACCAATGTGATAACAGAGTTCGGCGATCTCGCCTACATCTCTGGGCCTTTGTCTGATTGGGTGAGGCTTTCTTATTTCCATTCGAAGCTTTAAATGTACATCATGATAATGCCAATGGATTACAACAATGAGCTAGTCATTTTCTACCATACCTCAAGAACCCATCAAAACTAACGTCACCCAAATCGGATGAACGAAGCTCCCATAAATGGCCCGCAAAGGTGCACTCCTCAATATCTTCCCTGCATAAATATGGCTTTGCCTCAATAATTCAACAAAATTTCCCTGTTCTGAATCCCCCTTCATGGATTCAAGAACCTAAGGTTTTTGTAGGCCTGAAGTTGGTAACCATCTCCCAACTTCCGCCCAATATCTGGCCTAAAAAAGGGCCCAAGATCCTCCAAAAATTGTTGAGACATCCATTAAAAATCATATACTATAGTATAAAAACCACTTCAGAAAATCAAATACGGTGCAACCCCTTTATCTCGGGCTCCTAGTCACCTAGCGTGCTCCATATGGCCTAGCGCTAGACTGGCGCAACCCCCTGTTCTTTATCCCCTTTATTCTCTTTTGTTGGCCGCACTTATGGCCATGTGGCCTCGGGCTTTGCATCCACGTGCTAGCAAAAAGGTTAGACTCCCAACGGTTTAGCCCTGGGTTATGCCCCTTGGTCGGTGGGCTAGCCTAGCCGACTGAGGCTAACCTTGAAACTCTGTGCCAACTATTGCATCCGGGTCATATGCGATCACCATACGATCGGGGCTAACTCCAACATGTCCACCAGGGGGGCTATACCATATATTCCTACCAAACCAATACAGTGTAGAGTCATATGGAAACAGTCTTATGGTGAGTGTTGTGACTGAGGGTTGGGGCCTATCCCCATCCCTAACCTCTGCCGAATATCCCTCCACGCAAACTTAAATACAATCGGTGTGGTCTAGTGGTAAGTAACACCAGGTAGGCAGGCTAGTAGTCTAACCTACGTGAAGTCTTGGTGCCCATAGAGGTCATGGTTTCAACCCCCACAGACCCATAAATTTTTTTCAAACAACCAATGAAACAATAAATGGGTGCCACATGGCATCCCAGGATTGGGCCATGTGGCACCACACTATTTTCCGAAAACATGCCACATGTAAAGCACCCATTTGTCCAACTTTCTGCCCAAGTGTCATGCCACTGTACCTTCCACGACTACCATGTTTTGTACGATTGTACGGATTTTCCACATCAGTCATATGGACGTGCCACATGTCACCCTTGTAGTGGTGACATGTGTGACACAATAATTGGTCCACTTATCACATCAAATGCCCAGTCAGCCTTTGTCCACATTAGCGCCACATACCCTGCCACATCAATTGTATGGTTTTATGACCTGTATAGACTGTACAATCATCAATTTTTTCATTTTTGGAAAAATGAACAGATCACATTATATTGGTCATATGACGTCCATTGGAGACTGTTCAAGTTGCATTGGGTTCACAACGTCAAGGCCTACACACACATCTATTTTGAAGAGATTCCGAGGACTTTTATTTTTAGGCCTTTCTGAGACCCATATGGCTCCTGGATCCAATTCTAGATCACACCTCCCCACTAAAGACCCTTTGGTCCTCCAAAAGGTTAGAAAATGGACCTTACTGATTACATACTCATAAGGACAAAAAAAAAACACTATGTTGTTCAAAATGATGTTATAATAGGTCATCATTTCAACATGTGTGATTACATTAATGGAAGAAAAATACAATGAAGATGTGACATCCACTTCTGGAAAAACCAAGTGGTTGTTTTCTTTCCTTCATGGTGTTCCTCTTTCTTTGATGGTAATCCCTCTTCCTTTGTGAGTAGATGCAGAATCCTTTTTCCCTTCTTTGGACGAAGCTCCAAATTAATCTTCCAACAATTAGCCTTTTGATGTCCACCCCTGTTGCAGTAAGTGCAGTGGTTTTTTGGCATCCAGACTTGTTTTCCCTTCTATTTCTTCCATTGTGGAGTTGAGTCTTTATGTCATGTCTCCTTCCTGGTTGACATAAAATTCCTGTACAAAGATTGTCTCTTCCAATACTTGACACACAATGCTTGGGTGAATGACAAAAAGAACAATGATACATATTCCACAAGTTTCGGATTACATGATTATGTTTTTTATAATCAAAAAGAGATTTGGAAAATTCATGAACATTATACTTGTCTTGGTTATCTTCACTTTTCTTTGGAGATGAATTGCATTCACTATCACAATCATGGAGTGATACATCATCACCTTTCGTGAAGTATTCCCACAATGAATTAAGCTGATCATTTGAAGCATTACTTGCTTCTGATGTTTTGGAGCCCATCTTGGAGAATGCTCCAATCTCCTCTTCGCCATATCCCAATCCTAAATAATGAGGTCTTTCCACAACCTTAATGGGATTAACGATTCCTTGGACCTTATTTCCAAGGTCCTTTCCTTCATATCCCATCTTGGTTAGCAATTTAAAACCTATACCTCTTGTATGTTTTGCAAATGCACCAAAACCATCTTGATGGGAACAATGTGAAATTAATAAATGACCTTCACTGCATACCTGTAATATCCCCAAGGACAAGACCCAGCTGTATTTATAAATTGTAAACATGTTTTTTAGGCTAGTGAGCCGAGTTATAATAAGATAGGAGGCTTATTTGGTGATTAGGCCAGAGATCCTAGGTGTTAAAGGCCATGATCCTGATATTGTCTATGTAATTATGAAGATCATTAATATAATATATAAACATCACTACGTGCAGACCGACCATGAAGAAAGAGTGATGGGGGACTAATCTTCCACAAGTTTGGGTAAGGGAGGAGGCTAAGTGTGTGGGCCTAGGGGCTAAGCTAGTGGGCTTACCTCTAAAGGGGATACTAATTTATTATTATTTACTAAAGGCTAAGGTGGACAATTTATCATTGTTGTCCTAAGTTCCTGGAAAAAGGAACGTATGAAAAATGTAGTGCATGCATATCTAGGAAGACAAGTGTCCACCTAGGCGCATGCAGTTAAAACCAATGAGTCAACCGTGTTGGGGGTGGTTCTGTCATTTTATGATCCTCCGCCTGAGTTCGCAGGGATGGAGGTCTGAACCCGTTTTTGGCCTCTACATATGTATCTACATAAACATGTGCAGTGAAGGTTGTTTGTGCTGCCATTTGTCCATTCTTCGTCTGAAAATGTTGGTCTCTATCACCGACTTCTGTACATCCGCGGTCACCCGAGAAACCACTCATGGGAAGGGGGAAAAAATGACATGTGTGTCCTGTGAATCCAGTGAGAACCCGTGCATTGATCCACGTCTTCTATGAAGCCTGAGTATCCTATGTATTATCTGTTCCATATGTGTCATGACTGTGGGTTGTTGTGGCCACACAGTTCTTGAATGAGTGTGGCTTGTTGTCATCTTTTCCTTGCTAAGCCTTGTCGTTTTCCTCCTTGTGCTAGAACGGATTTGAAAAAGAAGGTTTTCAAGCCTATGTGCAACACTCTCTCCAGGTGAGAGAGGTGGTTGTGGTTGAAGAAGCAGGTTGTCAGGCCTGTGAGAAACTCTCTCTAGGTGAGAGAGTGAGCGGAGGAAATGAGAAATCCCGGAAAGGGTCTTGTAGCTGCCACAGAGATCGAAGTATTCTGGTCTGGTCTATTGATGAAGCCCAAGGCAAGGGAGTTTTAGCAGCCGAAGGACTGTCTTGGTGACAGTGAAGGTGTATACTCCTAGGGTGGGATAGGCATGTGGCGAATGAGAGTCTGTGAGCAGTGGGCATAAGTGGCTCTTGGGAGAGAATCCATCCTCATAAACTGTGTGTCTTCCTGTTGACCTTACCTAGCCTAGGATTCCCTTGCCCAGTGGAGCTTAGTCCTAGCTCGGGGGTGACCTACTACTGAGAGTGATGAGCAGTGCAGTCTATGGATGGGAGGTTCGTGGAAGGTTTGTACGTAGTTGGTGGTGTTATTCCAATTGAAAGATAAGTATAATTTATCTGCTTAATTTTATGTTATGCATAATGCTGGAATGTTATCATGTGTTTCGTTGCCTGTATGAATTGTTGTTAATTCTATTTAAATCTGAATGGTAACAATAACTCTATGTTAAAATGTGTTAATTTGATTTAATGCATATTATATTTATATGTGAATATTCCATAGTAGTGGCATTGTCCGGTCTCTATGGAGGGTTGGGGATGCTAGAGTTTGGTATCATAGCTAAGTCAAAGCTGAGTAGTGGCATTGCCCAGGCATGTTGATGGTTAGGGATGTTACAAAATGGTATCAAAGATTTAAAGGCGAAGTTAAGGTTGTGTAGGTAGCATTGCCTGACCTGTTGGTGGCTGGGGATGTTACAATATGGTATTAGAGCATGGTTTCAACATTGAGCTTGCATGGGCCATGTTAGTGGAAAATGAAGAAAAAGTTTCTAAAGAATTATTTTCGAAGTAGAAAAAAATCAAGTTCTGACCCAAGGTTTCAATGAAGAGCTTGGATGGGATGGGTAAGTGGTCATTGGACCCAAGGTTTCGAGAGGAAATTGTGTCTGGAGGACCAATTTCAAACCTCAGAACCTTCCTGAGTGCCAAGAAGTTACCTTGGTCATGTTACGAAGCTTAGGAGGAGTAACAGTGTTGTAAAATCATGATAGACGTGGTATTGGGCCATATATTAATGTGGACCTTAGGATATATTTGGGAGAAGGAAAATCCTTCATGATCGTCAGATCTGGTAATGTTGTGAGGAAGTTAGTCGTGAATTCCTTTGGAAATTTGTAGAGTAACACAATCTGTTCTGTGCAGTAGGTTCTGTTCGAAAGGATGTTAAGCCCTAATATTGGATCATTACCCCTTAATTGGGGCATATTATATTAGTAATGTTATGTTATGTATGTCGTCTTTAGGCCATTAGTTGTAATTATACCTCCTAGTCTCCTATATATACCAAGGAGACATTTTCATTTTGAATCATCTTGTACTTGAACATTTAAGAGGGGTAAAAGGAGGTTGCCCCCTCAAAGAGGTTTATTATCTAAAATTATCTCTTTTTCAAGGATTTGAGTACTTTTTCTGAGGTTTTTCTATGCTATATTGATATTTGGTTCTTAACATATGGTATCAGAGCTCAAGGTCTTGGGGTTTCGTTGCTACATATAAGACACCTTGGCATTGTCGCTATAACTTTATTGATACAAGGTGTCAGAAGGAATGGATTGGAGGATATTTATTAGATGGATCAAGGTATGTTGGGTTTAAAATTCATCTCCTGAGGCATTATACTTTCAGAGATATAGCATGTACAAGATAGGGTTTTGGAATCATACTGAATTGAGTCATTGCGAAATTTTCTCTATAAAAACGTTTCTGTAATGTTTCAGACCCTGAACTCTGGAGGATATTTACAAAAATTAGTAAGGTATCTGTGGTAAAACGTTCATCTTCTGGGTCATCATATATTTGTAGATACACCTTGTGTAAGATAGGGTATCTGACTAGTCCTATTGACTAGTCTCAAGAAGGTGTTCCAGGTAAAACAATCATAAATTATTCCTAGAGTATCCAAATTGAGTGGGACTAGTTTCATTGGATCGTGGAAAGTCTGTAGTATTTCTGGTTCAAGTTTCAGAATTTTATATCAATTATTTTGTGCGGGGCATGCTATACAAGTGAGATTTGTTGGAAAGGCAAAAATTCAGCAAGTTGTGGGGAAGTTACCGTAAATTCCACTTGGCACATCCAATTTTGATCAAACCTATGGCATTTCAGAGAAGAAATATCAAAGAACTACATAAAAGAAATTTTCATACCCAGAAGGGCCGAAACTTGGGAGATACAACAAAAGAAATATTGTCTAGCAGAACCACCTCAAAATCAAGGTTCAAAAGTGATACTTGGCCAACATGCCACCAGAAAAGGGAACTTCTACACCAAATAAGCCTCCAGAAAATCCTACATGGACTGTTGATGAAGGTGAAGAAATGCGTAGGGACATAAATGAACTACAAAAGAAGATGGATTCAATGGAAGCTATGTTTGATACTAAGATGGATGGTTTAAAAGGGGAGATCATGGATGTATTGAAAAATTTCGTAACAGAGAAGACACCTGAAAGTGAAAATGCATCCCATGAAATTCATGACGAGGACACAAGGAAGGTGAATCAAGAATGGAGAAACTCCAACTTTGGTTTGAAGAACAACCACATTCCTAAGATTGATATGAGGAAGTTTGATGGCAAGGACCCAATCACATGGATACTTCAGATGGAGCAATTCTTTGATCTCCATAATGTGCCACATACACAAAAGGTACAAATTGCTCTTTTATATTTAGAACCTAATCAATTTGTATGGTATCGATGGCTTTGTTCTCTCAAATCACTCATCAATTGGACAATTTTCATGGAAGAAATGATAGCACACTATGAGGATACAAGGAGCAAT
>SNQJ01S0117191.1:0-15420 GCA_010110895.2 Picea sitchensis
TTACTGCGCTGTTATTCAATGCTGTTGTCCTCACTGCGACCACACGTTCTTGCCATCAATGACAAGTATATGCTGATTTGCTCAATATTTGCCAACACACTCTCTATAGGTTGGTGGAGTCTTCCCAACTCAATTTGTTCCTATTTCAGGAGACCTTGGGAGATGCAAATTAGGTGGTTCCTTTGTTGGAGAAATTGTTTAAGGGTTGGAATTTTATGGGACTAGATTCAAGGGGGCGTTCAGGGGGTATGGATATCGAATGGGGCTAGGGGGTATTGATATCGAATGGGGCTCCAAATATATACAAGTAATCAACTCTTGGGGATTTGAATCTGGACTAGGAATAAAAGTGTTTGTGGAAGATTTGGGTAGATCCTTTTCAGTTCTCAATGTATATGGGCCCTCCCAAGACCGTGTTCCTTTCTAGGATAGTCTACTCAATAAATCCTTCCTAGAAATTGAGTACCTCATCATGGGAGGTGACCTAAATTTCTCCCTAGGATCTGTTGAATCTTGGGGTCAAAGAGATCATCTCGATGCTCTCGCGGAATACTTCAGACATAAATTAGGGGAGGTAAGGCCACTGTGTTGGAGTTACTTCACACACACATAGGATTTAATTTTCCTAAGGTCCTAAGGTTTTTCCTATGTTTATTAGTCATTATTCAGTCTCCTAAAGTTTAGGGGAGAATATTCCACCTGGAGAATAATCTCTTCAGTTGAAACTTCAATTTGACTAGTTGAGTTGAGTCTATATGCTACATTGGTTTTGTCACCATGCAACATTGGGATTATCACCATGCTAATGCACATTAGCCTTGGTTTCATCACTATATTGGCACATTACCCTTGATTCCATGATCTACTCCTCACTACACTTTGTTTCAGTTAGTTAATTGAAGACTGGTTGACTAGCTAACTCAGTTAGGTGGCAGTTCACTCCCATAATTGCTTGAGAGACTAGACTAGGTGGAAGTTCACTCTCGTAACTGTTGGTGTGTGTCCAGATCACTCTAGACCACCACTATGGCGCATTGGTTCTCCTCCAGTGCGCATTGATTGAGTTATATAGAGTATATCATGTGTAAATTATTCATTATTCATTATTCATTACGGTTAATGAGAATTCTTTCGTTATTTCTCTCTTGCTTCTTCTTTCTCAATTTCTCTCTGCAAATGTGTGTGGTATTTTCTAGCTAGATATATTATGTGCAGGTTCAACACGTTTACATGGTATTAGAGTTGATGGACTGCTAAGTAAAATCTACACCAATTTTTTTGCAAGTACAAAAGATTGAAGACAACAGAAAGATGGATTTCCCAAAAGAATTCATTCTTACACCTTACAATTACTTTTCATGGAAGCAAAGAATAATCATACATATCTGAACTAGAGGATTGTACAGGTTAAACTTGAATACAGACACAGAACTGACCTCAGCCATAGAAAAATCCAAGTATCTAAATCGAATGGATGAAGCATTCGAAATGACTTGTAGTCTTATTTATCACGGTCTCCTTCTTCACATATCTTCATGTAAAACCCCCAATGAATCTTGGACCACCTTGGAAGGGATCTTTGGAAAATAGTATGAGATGAGGGGACACATGATGGAGGTGGAATTGCTCACATTGGATCCAAAAAGCTTTGAAAATATCCAAGATTTCTTTACAAAATTCACGGATTTATTTTCGCAACTCAAAGCTTGTGGGGTTGATAAATCTAAGCAGGAGAAACAAATGGCTGTCACCGTCCTCTCCAAACTGGGTCCTAAATTCTCCATGTTCGTATCAATATTCCATTCATTCAAATTCGCCTCTGGAGCCACTTGGAAGATGCCTTCTCTTGAGGAATTTATCGAATCCCTGACACAAAAGCAAGGCAAGCTCATCAACATGGGAAAAATCAAAGTCCCAAAGGCGCATTCACTTACTGTGCAAGATTGAAGCCATCAATATCATAAATCTAAATATAAACACAAAATGAAAGCTTAGGCAAATCCGAAGAAGGAAGGGTACTCAAAACCCTTCATCGATGCCTCTGAATCCAAAGGTGGAAAGGGAAGAAAAGGGGAGAAATGCACGTACTGGCATAAAGGATTCCATCCAAAATCCTCATGCATGCAGAAACAAATAGATCTAATGACTCAAATACTTCAGCAAAACAACCTTGGAGATCGCATTCCTGAGGGTGCCAAGAAGAAGAAGCCAGAAGATCAGAATCCCAAGAAAGGGAATTCTAGCCATGCCTCAATTGCCATAAAATCCTCTCTCGATGCTTGGATCGTAGATTCTTCATTATATCCATGCTTGGATAGTATATTCTTCATTATATTCATTCAAAGGTCCTCATATTCTGATGGGGGAGAACTCTCCAGTTGAGGTCACCAGCAAAGGAAGGATTGAACTCACCAACGAAAGCTTCGAGAATGTGTTGCATGTTCCCAAACTTTCCATCAACCTTCTCTCGTTGTATCAGATGATGAATTATGGAACCAGAAAGAAATTCATATTCACACTAGATGCAGTGGACATCTATGACATGAAAACCAATTCCAGGGTTGCTACTGCTGAGGTAAATCATCAATCTAGATTGTATACATTTTCTGAATTTATTGAACCAGATTATTCTTTACTGCTTACCCATGTTGATGAAAGTAGTAGGAGATGGAATGAAAGTTTCAGGAATTTGAATTTCAGATATATGCAACATCTTATCAAGAAAATATTGGTTGATGGTCTACCATACATCCATTTCTCCAAAGGAGTCTGTGAGGGATGTGTTCTTGGAAAACACCCTCAAGAGAAATTCAACTAAGGAAAGACTCAGAGAGCTTCCTCTCCTTTACATCTGATCCATAGTGACCTCATGGGTCCTTTTCCGCATCCATCAATCAGAAAAGTGAGGATTTTTCTCATTTTTGTTAATGATTTCTCACGTTTCACATGGATTTACTTTCTTAGGAAAAAAATCTGAAGTCTTTCAACACCTCAAAAATTTCAAATCCCTAGTTGAGACACAGTCCGGAAAGAAAATCAAATTCCTCTAAAGTGATAACAGGGGAGAGTATGTAAATCATGAGATCCAAAATATTTGTCATGAGGTAGGGATTCAGTTGCAACACATAGTTCCCTATACTCCACAGCAAAACAGAGTTACTGAGCGGAAAAATAGATCTCTAAAAGAGATGGCATCTTGCATGCTACATGAAAAGTCACTACCACAGAGACTATGGGCCGAAGCACTTGATTGTGCAAATTACATCCAAAACAGATCTCCCCGTAGATCTGTCAAGGATATGACCGCCTACAAGGCTTGGAACGGCCTCAAACCGGAAGTGAGCCACTTTCATATTTTTGGTTCACATGCATGGCCCTGGATTCCCTTTGAAAAGAGGAAGGCACTTGATCCACAGATCATTGAGTGTATTTTTCTTGGATACCCCGATAGTGTGAAGGGATATAGACATATTGATATTTCCTTGGACCAGCTCATCATTGAGCGAAGTGTCCAATTCGAGAAAAGTGTCTTGCATGTACCTCAGCAGTCGCATGCAGACACCTTCATTCTTCCACCTGTCTGAGATGGTGAGCATGCACATGCCAACTCTTCTTCAGATGAGAGTTCTTATTCAGAGGACTCAGATGATCCATATACAAATTTAGTACATTCAGATGCAAATTCAAAGAATCCAGATGCAGATGTAGAGCCAAAACAGAGGCCCAAGTGGGCCCAGACTACTCTCTAGGATGCAGGGGATCTTGTTGGTGATCCAGTCGATACTAGGAGGAATCGATCTGATTTCGAGGAGCCTCCTATTACACTCACTTCCACTGAACCATTTCCCTCCAAGTATCTTTTCTTGGTTCAGTCTTCAGATCCACGGTATTATGGCAAGGTTGTTGGAAATCCCTTTTGGGAATCTGCCATACAGGAGGAGTATAACTCTCTCCTCGAGAACCAGACTTGGGATCTAGTTCCCCTTCCTTCTGAAAGGAAACTTATCAAGTGAATATGGGTCTACAGGACCAAGTGCACAGTGGATGGACAGATTAGCAGATACAAAGCCAGGCTAGTTTCCAAAGGCTTTCAGCAGGTGCACGGCATTGACTATGATGAGACCTTCGCTCCGGTAGCGAAGATGGATTCCATAAGTTTGGCAATTTCCATTGTGGCAGCCAATGTATGGGAAGTCCATCAGATGGACGTGAAGAATGCATTTCTTCATGGTGATATCTCTAAAGAGATATATATGGATCATCCCTAGGGATTTATGTAGGATTCATCTTTGGTCTGTCGACTGGAGAAATCTCTTTATGGCCTTAAGCAGGCTCCGAGGGCATGGTATGCCAAGATGGACTCCTACATGTTGTCACAGAACTTTGTATGTTGTAAATCATACCCGAATGTCTACATGCTCAGGATGGTTGATTCACTTATACTCTTAGTTATGTATGTTGATGATTCTTTTATCACCGGTTGCTCGACTTCAACGATTTCTACAGTCAAGATGATTCTACATGATAGGTTTTTTATGACAGACATGGGTCCGCTACACTTATTTCTTAGACTCGAGATCAGTCAGGCTGCATCAAGCATCAAACTGTCTCAGGCCAAGTATGCATGAGATCCCCTTGAGAGATTTCACATGACAGACTACAAGTTTTCTCTGACTCCTTTACTATCAGGATTAAAACTTGAGGATGGTGGGGACACTCCATTGGTAGATAGTACATTGTACAGAAAACTAGTGGGGAGCTTGTTGTATCTTACACACTCCAGACCATACCTCTCCTATGAAGTTGGCGCATTTTCTAGGTTCATGCAAGAGCCGCATGAGCTGCATTGGAAGGCTGCAAAGTGTATCCTTCGATACGTATAGGGAACCATCACCTTTGGGATTCATTATGCAGCAGAATCTACATTAGATCTCATCGGGTTTATTGATTCTGACTAGGTCGGCGATATCACTGATCGCAAGTCCACATCTGGTTACTCACCTAGTCTTGGTTTCGGGGCTATTTATTGGTCGAGCAAGAAGTAGGCTGCTATTTCTCTTTCTTCAGCCAAGGCATAGTACAGATGGGTAGTTAACATATCCATTCAAGCTATGTGGCTACAACATTTTCTCATTGAGTTGGGCATTCAGTTTTATCGGTCGATCGTCATCTGGTGTGACAACCATAGCACTCTGAAGTTTTGCAGAGATCCAGTTCAGAGGCAGCAGATGAAGCACATCGATATCCACATGCACTACATCTGGGACTTATTACATGAGGGTATCATCAACCTACAGTTATTTCCTTCAACATAACAGATGGCAGACATCTTCACCAAGACCTTCACTGAGCAGAAGTTCCACTCTCTGTGAAGTCGTCTTGGAGTGAAGGACACAGTTTCCTAGCAACTGTCATTTCTTCTTTTTACATACATTGTACCTTGAGGGGGGCGATTACTATGAGTTTTTCCCTCTTTCGTCACTTTATTTCGGTGTATATTTTGTATTTGGGTACCTAACATGGCCTCGTTGTCGGGACCCATTCTTTATTTTCACCATAGTGATGTTCAAGGGGGGTGTTGGAGTTACTTCACACACACCTAGGATTTCTTTTTCCTAAGGTCCTAAGGTTTTTCCTATGTTTATTAGTCATTATTCAGTCTCCTAAAGTTTAGGGGAGAATATTCCACCTAGAGAATATTCTCTTAAGTTGACACTTCAGTTTGACTAATTGAGTTGAGTCTAGATGATGCATTGGTTTTGTCACCATGCAACATTGGGATCATCACCATGATAATGCACATTATCCTTGGCTTCGTCACCATACTAACGCATTACCCTTGATTCCTTTATATACTCCTCACTACACTCTATTTCAGTCAGTTAACTGAAGATTAGTTGACTAGTTAACTCAGCTTGGTGGCAGTTCACTCCCGTAACTGCCTGAGAGATTAGACTAGGTGACAGTTCACTCATGTAACTATTGGTGTGTGTCCAGATCACTCTATAACACCACTATGGCGCATTGGTTCTCCTCTAGTGTGCATTGATTGAGTTATACAGAGTATATCATGTGTAAATTATTCATTATTCATTACGGTTAATGAGAATTCTAACATTCTTTCCCTCTTGCTTCTTCTTTCTCAATTTCTCTCTACAAATGTGTGTGGTATTTTCTAGCTAGATCTATTTTGTGCAGGTTCAACACATTTACACATTGGACATCGCCCATATCATATTGAGACCCACTTGGAGAAATAAGCGTGTTGGAGAGGACTTTGTCCCCAAGAGGATTGATCGCTTCCTTNCCTAAGGTTTTTCCTATGTTTATTAGTCATTATTCAGTCTCCTAAAGTTTAGGGGAGAATATTCCACCTAGAGAATATTCTCTTAAGTTGACACTTCAGTTTGACTAATTGAGTTGAGTCTAGATGATGCATTGGTTTTGTCACCATGCAACATTGGGATCATCACCATGATAATGCACATTATCCTTGGCTTCGTCACCATACTAACGCATTACCCTTGATTCCTTTATATACTCCTCACTACACTCTATTTCAGTCAGTTAACTGAAGATTAGTTGACTAGTTAACTCAGCTTGGTGGCAGTTCACTCCCGTAACTGCCTGAGAGATTAGACTAGGTGACAGTTCACTCATGTAACTATTGGTGTGTGTCCAGATCACTCTATAACACCACTATGGCGCATTGGTTCTCCTCTAGTGTGCATTGATTGAGTTATACAGAGTATATCATGTGTAAATTATTCATTATTCATTACGGTTAATGAGAATTCTAACATTCTTTCCCTCTTGCTTCTTCTTTCTCAATTTCTCTCTACAAATGTGTGTGGTATTTTCTAGCTAGATCTATTTTGTGCAGGTTCAACACATTTACACATTGGACATCGCCCATATCATATTGAGACCCACTTGGAGAAATAAGCGTGTTGGAGAGGACTTTGTCCCCAAGAGGATTGATCGCTTCCTTCTATCTGAACCTCTGGTGGAGTCTCCACTAATCTTTAGGTTATGGGTGGGGTTGGGGGGTGAATCGAACCATCGCCCAATCATCTTGTAGGTTGCAGGTAGACCAAAGAAACCAGCTAGTTTATTTAAATTCAATTCATCTGGGTTTCGGGAAGAGGACTTCTTGAACCTTGTAAAGGAAATATGGGTCCTTATTGGGCAAGAGTACAGGGTTGCGGTTCAGTTTGCTCAAAACCTAAAAAGATTAAAAAAGGCCAATGTGGAGTGGGATAAAAGGAAGAAACAGACTAATGAGAAGGATCTTATATACATTGAATCATCTCTTCATACATACTATGAATCAGGGGGTGGAGGCTTTTCCACCCTAGAAACAAAAGAGGAATTGGTCGCTCTAGAGAAGGCCAAAAAGAAATTTCTAGAAGTGAAGGAAGCATAATGGCATTTAAAGAGTAGGGCACTATGGTTGAAGAATGGAGATGGGAATAAAAAATTATTCCAAGCTTATGAAAAATGGAGGAAAATGTCTAATACCATATGGATCCTAAAGGATGATAATGGAAGAGAAAAATCCTCCTTTGAGGAATTGATCCAATTGGGCATAAGCCACTTCAAAAAATTATCCAAAGTTTATGAACAATTTTCTATTGATGCAATTGTGCAACTAGCACTTTTCTTTCCCCATTTTGTAGAAGAAGCTAATAACATGGAACTTATGGAAGAAGTCACTGAAGAGGAGATAAAAGAGGTGCTTCATAGCTTCCAAAAGGATAAGAGCCCCAGCCTAGATGGGTGGTCCATGGATTTCTTTCTGGGAATTTTTTATTTCATTGGGAAAGATATTCTCAGGGTGGTAAAGGAGTCCCACTCAAATGGCCTTATGCACCCCCCAATAAATTCTACTTTCATTGCTTTCATCCATGAGAAGGATGACCCCCAATCGTTTGACGATTTTTGGCCCATCTCTATATGTAACAATTTTACAAGGTGGTGATGAAGATTATAAGCAGAAGACTAAAACCTTTCTTTTATAAAATAATATCATAGGAACAATTCGGTTTTATGGAAGGCCGAAAAATTCATGAAGCTATTGAAGTGACCCAAGAAACCTTGCATAGCATGAAGACTAGAAATACTAAAGGTGTTGTGGTAAAGATCGATCTTTCGAAAACCTATGTTAGAGTTAGTTGGTGGTATATTAGGATTCTTCTCACGCATTTGGGCTTTGAGATTCCTTTTATAAATTGGATCATGAGATTTATTTCAACTGTATCCTTTGCAGTCCTCATTAATGGATCATCCTCCACATTTTTCTCAGTGGAAAGGGTGTTGCGCTAAGGATTCCTGCTTTCCCCACTCCTATTTCTGTTGGTTGTAGATAGACTCAGTAGGGAAATTGGGGATTCAAAATCCAAAGGTGAATTCCAAGGTATTTCCATCTCCCAAAATATGAGGATCACACACCTACTTTTTGTGGATGATGTTCTAATATTTTGTTGTGGAATGAGAAGAGATGCAGAAAATTTATGCCATATACTGGACCTCTTTGATCAAGCAACTGGGATGTAGATAAATGGGAAAAAATCCACATTGTCGCCCAATCTCATGGAAGAAGATGGAATTAACACTTATAAGGATCTTTTCCCATTTGTATTTATGTCTTTTGATGTAGGATTAAAGTATTTGGGATTTCATCTTAGGCCCAACAACTAAAAGAAGGAAGACTCGAGCTAGATAGTATCCAAACTTGAGAAAAGATTAAAATCTTGGTGTTTTCATTGGCTATCTAGAGCAGGGAGACTGGTAATAGTCAAGTCTATTTTAGAATCCATTCCGATATATTGGATTTCATTAGCCTGGCTACTGAAGGGTATGCTTGAGAATCTAAGGTGTGCTTGCTTCAGATTCCTATGGGCAGGATCAAAAGAACACTTTTTCCTTCCTTGGGTCAAATGGAATATCCTGGTTGTGCCCAAATTTCTAGGGGGTTGGGGATTGAAAATTATACACTTATTCTCAAATTCCCTTATAGAAAAAGTAGGTCGTAGTTTAATCACTATAGATAGCCTATGAATAAAGGTAGTTACTCATAAATATATATGCCCAAATACAGTGGAGGAATGGATCCGCAGGACGATAAAGTGGCAGCGAATTGTACCATTATTTGGAAAGCGTTGGTAAAATAGTTTTAGGTGGTGGGGGAAGGTTTAGCCTAGAGAGTGGGAAATGGTTTGAGTTGGAATTGGAACTTACATGTAGCCAAGTAGTGGCAAAGGTCATATTCTCCCCCAACCACTAATTGAAGTCTTGCATGACAAGGGTTTTTACTATCTTGAGCAAATTGTCGATATGGATAGGACTACTATATGGATTCAATCTTGGAAAACAGTTGATCAATTGGCTCCGAACAGGAAATATGAAGCCATTTTTTATGGATAATGTTGGAACATAGACCAAAATTCTAAAATAAAATTCAAATTTTTCATTTAGAATAAGTATTTAAGCTTAATTAGTGTTGTTATTAATTTTTTGTAATTTTAGTATTAATTTTTGTTTATATATTTTGTTTGCGAGTTATATATATATTTTTTATAGTTAATTTTTTAATTTACTTTTATATAAATTATGATTAAAACACTCTTTGTATATATTTTAACTTTTGTATGTTTTAAAATGTGCTTTAATAATGTTAAAAAACTAACAAAAAGCGTGTGATATGGTGCAGGTATATCACGTTAAGAATGAGTCGTCGATTTTAAAAGGTAATGAGATCAACGGTCTGTGCGCTCCTCAAACCACCAAAGTTTAACAACGATGGACCCTTGCACAGTGATGTCACAAGATTTTTCGATGATGCGACGTGTCAAACGATAAGGCCACCGCACTATAAGCCAAAGTTATTGTAAAACCATTTGCCCGAGCAACACAGTGTTATGAAAATAAACCACTTACTGCCTTTCGAAAAAACACCAGTTTGATTGTATAATCCTTTTTTGTACATAATCTTTGTAATTATCATAATTAATTAATTTTGGTTTATATTTAAGGTTAGTTATAACAAAATAAAAATATTGGAAAAAGTGATTTTTTTTTGTTTTGACAAAATACAACTGTCACTGTTGCGGATTCCAGAATCCTTGCCAAACTAGAGTTGTTGAATATTAAGTTTGTCAATGAATTAAAGTGTTTTTCTCCTGTCCACTTTATGGGTAAGAGACAAAATGCCTTTTCCTATTTATTTCATTTAAAATGTCGAAACCCTCCACTGTCAAGAAGTCCAAGGTTGTAACCCTTGTTGAAGCCTCCCTGGTAGATAGGGATTGTCAAAATTTTTACCCTAGGATCTCCTTTGACCTATACGAATTGCACAATTCATCAGCAGCCAAAAACATGGAATTAAATGACTATTTTATTGCATGGGGTTCGAACCTGGCCCATTTTATCGTTTCCCAAACCTACAACTTCCCAGAATTTGTGCATTGGTGTGCACAGAACTATGTTTCTTCTTCAAGAAGTATATTAACTGCAAAAGGGTCATTTCTATTTGAAATTTAAGCTAGTTCAATTGCCCGAACGTTAAATGTAGAAGAGTTTAGTGATGGACATATTCTGAATAAGGAAACCCTAGCTACTTAATTTAATCAATTAAATTCCCAAAACAAACAAGCTTTTCTGCAATCCTTGATGGGAAATAATTCTAGTTCTTTGCAAATATCTAAAAGTTATGAATCTAAAATGTTCTCAGCCAATGTACAGGAAATTATCACTATGATATGTTCAGTACCGGGCTATGACTCTGATAAATTTGTGGACATTTCTACTTTGGGTCTTCTTAGGGCCATTTTTCCTCCTACCACTCAATTAATGGCTAGATTCTAATTTGCTTAGTTTATAGCAGACTCCTTACATATCAACTCAGTGATTTTTCTCTGAACAGATCCTGTAGGTTTCAATCTTATCTGGTGTATTTACTTATTTTCTTTAAAATGAGGAATTTCCAAAATTTAAGTCTGGATATTGAAGACAGAAGTGGAAATCCCCTATCAGTCATTCACTAGACACATGTAGTTAGGTTGAAGTTAAATAATGTGGGTTTTATTGATTATGTCAATTATTTTGTGTTCATAACCTATACTATGTTTCATGAAGAGAAACCTCCTAGAATTTTCTCAGGAGTAAAATCCATTTTACATGAATCTTCAAAAACTAAGTTAGGATATTGGTACTTGTTCGAAGATTATACAGAGATAAGAATGTATGGATCAGAAGCCAAACCTTTCAAATTGCCTAGTTTCCTAACTATGAGGATTTTTGCTTTGGAATTTATTAGAGAAAGTCTTGATGTTGATGATATCCATTTTATACCTAGAAGGAAGAGGACTAACTTCAAGCTAAAAAGAGAAGTCGGTCATTTTATTGTTATTAATAGATTATCTTTGCAGGTTGTCGAAGCAATGTTGCAGGGATTAGTTCTTGAACAAGAGAAAGCTTGGCAATATGATCCTTTGGGGGTTATTAATGCCAAAAGACTGAAGTTTGAGATAATAAGATATGAACACCAGAGAAGACCTGATCTAGAACAACTCAGGAATCTTAATAGTTGGCAGGAAGTTCATAATAGGTTCATATCATCCCAAGTTGAGGATATTGATACTCCCCATCAACATGAGAAGGCATTAAAGAGAAATGTTAATCAATAATTCCAGAATATTTCAGAAATAGTGGAAGGGTCATCAAGAAAGAGGATGAGAATTAAAGATATTACAATGGAAAATTTAGAGGAAGAGGTTCAATCTGAAACAGGAACGGTTGGAGGAATCCAAAAAGAACCCATTTACTTGATGGATCTTCTTCCATCAATGTTTTTGAATGCAACAGAAGAAGGGACTTCATAAATGAAACCCCAAATCATATTCTCAATATGACAATATGAAAGACAAGAATGCACAGATAAAGCAACTTTTACTACAAAAGTTGGATCATGATTCATCAAAAACAAGGTTGCTATCTACAGCACACTTTGAGAAAGGGAGATCAAATTTGTCTGTTTTGGAACCAACAGGTACAAGTGTTCAAGGTCATAGTAACTATAAGTTAGAAAATTTGTATTTTTCTGTTGAATGGGTCCCCTTATTTGACAAGATGGATCTGCACAAACAGATAGGAGAGATGGTAAATAGGGACTTTATCAGGACTACTCTCAGTATGAAGAAATTGAAAAAAACGAAAATCAGCTAAAAGAGCAATTGAAACAAGAGAAAATAGTTTCCACGGTTTGACAGATGAGAATATAAGACTTGGAAAAGAACATCTTAAGAATAAGAGATAATGTTGTTGATGAAAAACCAATACAGGAGCTGATAACTTCTAAAGATAATGAAATAATTATTTTAAAAAGACAACTTAAAATGACTGATTAGGATCATGTAAAAAACCATGAAATAATGCTTATCCAAAAGAATAAGGAACAACGTTTGAATGTTATAGCTCAGCTAAAGGAACAAGTTAAGTTTTTACATCAGCAGATAGAAGTTCTGAAACAAGGAATTTCATCTTCCTCTACAATTGCTTCATCAGCAAACAACTCAGAAGAATTGGCTAAGACTTTAGTTGATTTAGATCTCAAAGAAATTGAGCCAAAGAAATCAAAAAGAGAAGCCTCTACTCAAGAAACTGAAATCAAACTTATAAAGGAGCATGTGGGAGAGAAAGAGAGGCAACTCAAAAAATTACATGGAGCAAAATCCAAATTGCAGGAAGAATTTGATATGTTGAAAAACAAGATTTTACGGAAATAATATCTAATGGGAGCTAGACAAGTTATTTGGGATTAAATTATTGAAAAAACAAATATAATGTGGAGGTCTTTCATGATCATGGACGAAGAGGCTAGTTTGGTCAGAAAGGTTGACAAAGATGTAGAAGTTGCTTTACAAGAATTGGGAAATAAACAAATACAATCATGGAGGTATAAAGAAATTTTACAAAGAGAAATTGTATTCAGCATGTCCGAAATAAATTAACCCATCTTAAAAAGAGTGTAGAATAGTTTAATAACCATTATAAGATAATGGTAGAAATGGGTTTACCAGAAATTTATGGTAAAAAGGGTTTACTCCCTTTTCCAGAATATCAACCATTGTTAGTAAAAGAAAGAGAAAATGCCAACAAATTTAAGGGAGCAACATGAGTTTTGAAAGGGAAAATAATTTTTTATTTACTAGATGAAGATTTCTTTCTTTTGTGGCGACTCTCCTCCTACATACGAAAGATATATTGAGGTAGATATTTCCAAAAAAGATGATTTTTTGTAAATATCCATCAAGTCAGGAGTGGGAACAATTGAAGCAGCTTCAATGAACTTGCCAACCACTTTGAGAGAATTTAGAGATTTTGAAGAATTTGTTCCTAGAATTTTGGGATATTTTGTATATATTTTTGTAATGTTAACTTAAGATTAGGAGGAGATAACCAATTTTGGTTATGATCTTGTTTCTATAAAAGAATGTTTGAGAATGATAGAAAGGACTCTCTGAGCCTGTTCAACTCTTTGTGTAATGTTACATAAGTTATCATAATTCATTTTCTTCAACTTATTGTGTTTGAGTTGTGAATAGCTGCAATTTAGTACAACTTCTACTGCATCTTATCTATTAAACATTTTCTCAAGTATATACTTTCATCTGTCTTTTTGTGAGTAATATACGACCTATATTTGTATGATATGTTTATCATTTATTTAATTCAAAACATAGACACATATTCTGTTATTTCTACTATTGAAATTAAAGTGATATTTATCATAACTAGATACCTTACTTTGTATTTCAGTTTTGTTTATCTAAATTCTTCTTCCCAGCTTCTGACAATTTATAAAAGTCTTAAAGAACAAGATCTGGCCTCGGTATTTCCAATTATAAAGTTATTGGAATCTCATACTTTTTTTAAGGTAGAAGCACATTAATGAATCAAATATCATTTACTTTGAGATGCTCTAACATTGTTTGTTGAACCACAAACAATCTCAGGATTAACAACTTTTTGGCATCGTTGGCGGGGATGGAATTGAAAGTGCATTTTCCCTGGGGTACGAAAAATATTAGATCTGATTTTGCAGGGTGAACATAAATCAGACATCAAAAGGATCTTCAGCAATTCACCTAGCGACTTCACACTCTCAAGGATCCACTTACTTTTATCGGTGACTCCATTGCTTCAAAGTTGGCATTCGGGAGAAAGAATACCAAACAGAATTGAGACAAAAAACAAACTACACTTGTCTCAGATCCAAAAAAATATTGAAGACTAAGGGTTATCAAAGACAGACTTTTGCATCAGCAGGTAAGGTCTATCACCCAAAACAATTCAATCTAAGATTACTTCTTCTGAAATCAAAATTAGTATTTTTTATCCTAAATTAGCAACATCTGATTATGAATCTGGTCCATCCCAGATTCATACTAAAACTTCTAAAGAAGTAGTTAATATTGAAGAGTCAAAAGCTAGTTTTTCTATCTCTTCCAAGATAGAAATTTCTAAAACAAAAACTTCCTTCACTGATTCACCTATTAGTACTCCACATATAAAATCAGAAAGTTTTGAGATTGAATCTACTGAGATTAAATTATATGACTTGAAAGGTAAAATTCAATCTTCAAGGGAAATTGTTTTTGGATACAAACCTTTTCATGATGAAGAAGGAGTTTGTAATTTGGAGGTTAAGGAGGAATCACTAGTACCTGGTATGATTTAACATGGGCCTAACTTTAGCCTTTTTGAACCTAGGGTTTATATCCCTAAACTTTCAGAAGATTGTTCTTCATATTTTGATTCTTCTATTGTTATATATCCCATTTATTCTGGTCAATTCAAAGAATAAGATACTTCTTCTCAAATTTTACATGAAGTTTCTTATTCACCTACATTGAAGTATCCTTCACCTTATTACCATCTTTCTAATATTTGTCGTTGTTTCCCTGAAACTATAAAAACCCTAGCTGAGCAATCTTTAGAAATCTCTAACAATCTACATTTCGAATCTCACATCTAATCTCCAAAATCAAGCATAGCTGGAAATATCCCTCAAGGGGGTGCACATGTAAACCCACCACCACCTCCTCCTCCTCCTCCCAGAGTCTTTAATAAAGTAGTTTCTATGTATTCCCCTTTGGTATTACCTGCTAATCTTAATGACCTCCCTGATAATTATGTGAAAAACCTACCAAAATTCAATGGGGAGAGTGATGTGACAACTGTAGAACATTTAGTATTATTTGAATAGTTTTTCGATGTGGATGGAGTAGAACATGAGGATGTATATATGATGATTTTAGTACAAATGTTCGAGGGAGAAGTAAGAATGGTTTCGGGGATTACCTCCTAATTATATTAATTCTTATGAAGCCTTAGAAGATGCTTTCCTTAGACAATGGG
>SNQJ01S0117191.1:15444-27741 GCA_010110895.2 Picea sitchensis
GGGGGGGGGGGGATAAAGACCATTTATATTATTTGACTAAGTTTGGGGCATTGAGGAAAAAGAGAAATGAGTTTGTATCATACTTTATTAAAAGTTTCAATAAAACATACAGCAAAATTCAATTAAAAGTTTCAATAAAACATATAACCTGGTGCAAAAGTTACTTTTGTAGGAGCCTTTGACCCAGACTTTGCATTATTGTTAAGAGAAACAAGGTCAAGAAATTTATCTGGAATGTAATAAGATGCAATATAAATTGAATCAAACATGCTAGCATCTGGTAAATTAAAGATTAAAACTGAAATTGGAGCTAGGGAAAATAAAATATTTAAGGAACAAGGAGGACCATTGGGCTTAGGGAAAGCTATTCAAGATGAGAAGATTTACAAAATGGATAAGTTAATCAAATATTTATATAATAATTTATCTAGGATGGAAATGGAGAGGGTTAAAGGTTAACCTAATATCATAAATCCTAATCAGTTTAGGAGAAATTTCAACACTAACCCTCAAATTCAACAGAGACCTCCTAGAAATGATGATCAGAAAATTCAAGAACNTAATAATTTATCTAGGATGGAAATGGAGAGGGTTAAAGGTTAACCTAATATCATAAATCCTAATCAGTTTAGGAGAAATTTCAACACTAACCCTCAAATTCAACAGAGACCTCCTAGAAATGATGATCAGAAAATTCAAGAACCATTTAAAACTAAAAACTTGATAGATGATGAGGAAGAACAAGAAGAAACAGAAGAGGAAATTAATTTGGTTGATGATGATGAAAATATTTCACACATTACACAAGAAGAGTATGAACAATCTCTCAGTTTTGGACAATTTTTTGATGAAGAGAACATAAACAATCTAGATGATCCATCCTCTCAATATAGGTTTTTTTTTATGCAATTCATGCTAAATTATATAATAAGTATGATTTGAGACCCAGACCAAGAAAGTTGATGATCAAAATCCACCCAAGAAAATATTGACCAGGGATAAGAGTAATGAGGCTTCAGCTTCAAAGCAACCTATAGATCATCCAGCAATTAAAACTCAGTCTATAACCAAAATTCAGGAAACAACCAAAGAAAAGGAGACATAACCAAAAGAGCCAAAAAAAATTGTTGGAACCTTTAATCTGGAACTTGAAATAAATAAAATCAAAATTCCAATGCCTCTAGTTGAGTTAGCAAAGAATGGTGTCTATAAAAAATAGATTTCTAATGTCATTAACTTTGTTGACTTTGGAATTCACTCAGATATCATTAATATTCAGGATGAACGGCCGACAGTCATGTTTGGACCTAATATGGAAAATAATGATGATTTTGTGGCACCTTTTTACATTTCACTAACTATTCATGATCGCCTTTTACATAATTGTATGTTGGACTCAGGAGCATCTCAAAATATTGTGCCTAAAGTTATAATGGGAAATTTGGGTTTACAAATAACTAGACCATATCGAGACTTGTATTCATTTGACTCTAGAAAAGTAAAATGTCTTCGTATGATTAAAAACTTGGTGGTAAATTTAGCTCAAATTCCTTCCAAAAGCATTTTAACGGATATTGTTGTGGCAGATGCACCTACTAAGTATGGGATGTTTCTTTCTAGATCCCGGGGCAGTAAGTTTGGGGGATTTTTATAGTTGGATATGACTTATGCCACAATTCTAGTTTTTGGTGGGCAGTTCACTAGGTTATATAGAGAAACCAAATTGGCTTATACATTCAATCATCCAAAACACCCTCATAATGACCCAGTGTACGATGCAGATCAAGACTTGGGAAATTGTATATTATTTGTAAATAGTGAGTTTGAATCTTGTACAAAAATTGAGCAGTTTGTTGAGAGTAAAGAAAATGTAGAAATTGAACAAGGAATTTGGGAAATATATTTTGATGGTGCCTCATCCTTAGAAGGAGCAAGGGCTAGTATAATGTTTATTTCACCATCATGTGCTAAATAAATTTATTTTTCTTTTAGATTAGAGTTTGAAACTTATGCTTCCAATAATGTTTTTGAATATGAAGCCTTGGTTATAGGATTAGAAGAATCAAGGAAATTAAAAATAAATCATTTAGTATTTTTTGGGGATGTTAAGCTTATTGTCAAAAAAGTGAGACAGATTTATCAAGCCAAACATCCTAGGATGAAGGCTTATAGAAATCTTGTGTGGGATCTTATAGACAATTTCTTTCTGACTTTTAATATCACTGCAATACCCAGGTTATGCAATATGTCATCTAATTCCCTATTTGTTGTAGCCAGTACATTTAAGCCTCCGAGAATGGAGTCCAATCTGCAAGTTGGTTTGTAGTTACCTCTGGATTTTCCTTTCACAACCAAGGAAATTCACAGAGTGATAACACTACCCATATAAAATGTCTTCAACTCATTTCTTACCATGAATACATAGTCTAATCAGAAATCCCTTGAAATATCGATCATGCTCGCAATCCAACCAATGGAATCCTCCAACCAAGAATGTACTTTAATCTTGCTTCCACTCTAAGTAATAATAACAGCCTTTATATCCAGTGGCATTTCCCTCATGCAAACAATTAATCACTCCATGCAATGTACCAAGGAAATCCTCCTTCTCTCATGCACCAATATGCACATCCATTCCACCTCGCTCAACTTCAAATTCTCCCCATAACCCAAGGTTTGGCATGTGACGATAGCACTAATTAACTTGCCACACGGGTTCGTGCATGAGACTAAAAGACCCTCGTCGAGCCCATGGGCCCCACCCCAACTCCAAGGGCTAAACATTACGGAGGGGGGGGGCTATACCTTCAGACCCATTGATCCACAAGGAACCAGGGGCTTTACGAATGGCAGGATTAGCCATTTATTTTTTCCTTTTTATTTTCGTGAAGTATATGAAAAAACTTAACTGAGCAAGAAGAATGGGTAATTCTAGTGCATTCAATAAGAGCCTTCAACCCATCATCCTTAAGAACTGAGCTTGAAACAAAATAGTGGATGATCTTTTTGGAGTCCCCTACAATATTTAACTAGGAAATGTATATGTGCTTAGAAATTTGAGCTCCTTGAAGAACTACATAAGATTATGCCTTATTGTTCGAGGTAACCCAAATATTCCAATAAATTTCTAGTTCATGATTTCATATAGGGACATAAAGTACCCCTTGCACCTGTCTCCCCTGGGTTTCCTTTAGAAGCCTCGTCAAAACACACAGTATAACAAGATTGTGTGGAAATCCATGAATGAAATTCATATGGAGATAGGTGAAGCTACCAAAATGATCTTTGTGTTACTTTACTACTTAAAACATAATACAAATTTAATTTTTCCATCCGAATTTCCTCCTTAGGTTCTAAACGTTGAGGGGCCTCTAGTCTAATCCTTTTAGAATTTAATAATTCTTCCATCTGACCAAGAGAGTGTGCAGCTACACTCAAAGGAGAGTATTGATGATTTTTGAAAATTACCTGATTCGAGCTAACCACAACTTCCAACAAACATATTTAGAAGATGAAATCCAAACTTGTTTAAACAAAGGCTTGGATTTAAAAGAAACTTTGTAAAAGGATCCTCATTTTCCCAACAAGGTTTTAGGAGTGGATGGACATGACATCATGTGAAATATTTTAGAATAGACAATCTTCCAAACCTGCTTAGAGAAGTCACATTTCAAAAATAAATAGGTTAAATTTTCCAAACTTTGACGACACAGAGCACACCTGAAAGGCCCCTAAAATCCTATTTTGCACAAATTCTCCCTCATGAGTATTTTTCCATGAGCCAAAATCCAACAGAAAATATTTATTTTGGGGAGACTGTCACTATTCCAAATATTCCTCCAAACATTTGACTTTTTTGAAAATCGGCTTGTTGAAGTAAAGTAGTATAACCATACCTAATCGAATAACCAGTAGCTCCCCATCCTCTACTATCATGGGACTGCAAATGGATCGAAACCATCCCTTGGAGCTTCAACAAGAATTTGGAAACTGGGTCATTAATATTATATGGGAATACACCCAAATCCTAACCCAGCCAAACCCCATTGGGACCCTACCTAGAAATGTCAAACAAAGAGGACTTATTCAAGCGTCCCAACTAGTGCCAAAGAGGCTAAAAAGAAGGGTCTTGGATTACAGGAGGGAGTTCCTAAATACCATCATTCCATATGTTGATATTTCTTCCATTTCCTGGTATCCAAGTCAAGCTGCATTGAAAAAAAGAAAGGGAGGCCTGGAGGAGCTTCCATATCGGCAAACCCAACTATCTGGCTAGAGGGTCATATAGACATTGCCTCCGATCCCTAGAGAAATTTTTTTTAGGAGGGTTGATTTCCACCAATCTCGATCTCATGTCACCAATCTCCATAGAATTTTATATCCATACGTAATATTCACCATCCTAGGTGTTAGAATATAATGGATGTGCTCATTTTACCATCGACAATATCATTATTGTCACCCAACCATAGGCCGAAGCCACCCTCCAAGCACCTTAACCTTGACAAAGAATCACTATGGAAGCAAACCCTAGGCTAGATAGCCAAACAAAGGGTAGCGCACCTTTCCCCAAGGATAGCGCACCAAACAAGAGTTGATCAGATAGTCCAAACCATAACCAAGAGATAGTCCAAGCCAAAATGCAATATGCTAGCTACAGTAGCTGCAACGGAAACTCTCCTCCAAACTTGCACACAAACTGGGCAACTGCACTGCACACAACTGCAGCTCTACAATTCTGAGAATGCATGCCAGAATGAAGACTGGCCTCATGTATTTATACTAATTCTGGTTGACTGCCTAGCCCAAATTCTCATTCTGGGTGTCAATTTACTTAGTATATAATATTTCTTTTGACCGACTTCTTCTCTTGTAGGCTAATAACCTAATACCAATTATCCTCTTGAGTCAACTTGTCTTCTAGGGTTATTAGCCAACTCATTAGGGTTTCTTCTTTCTTCCCAGAATATTCTATTCTCGTCAGGTTTACACGTGGAGGTAAATACCTCCCGCAGCTACCATAATATTATCACTCCCTCCTAGTTAGGGAGGTATTACAGGTAATGGTCTTGAGCACAAACATACCATTCACCTGGTAGCATAAACATAGTTGTATAGACTATCTCATAACTAGATCATGAGCACCATCATCATCATCAGTGTCATCACTTGCATCATCTCTTGAAACCATACTCTATCTGAGTAATTTAGACATAATGTTGGATAGGGCACTCACACCACAGAGTGACACAAGAGCCATTCTTCTAATCTAGACATATGTCCTAGAAAAATAAATGTCCTGAACCATTTTTCGTCTGGGAAATCTTTGTCCATTGATCATCCATCTAGTTGATAATCATTTTCAACATTGTTGATAGTCTTCAAGGCAATCGGAACAATATCCTTCAATAGAACACAACTGTGTCTATCCATAGTAGTACACAACTACAATCCAGTGGCACACTACCACACCAAGTAGCACACAGGTACTTGATCAGTGACGTATAGTCACAAACAGTGGACCACATCCACAATAGTAGTATACATCTATTGTATAGAGACATACAGTCTTCATAATAATCATCTGATATCAACCTGCACAGAAACAATGTTATGATATAAATTGAATCATTTGGTCCATTCTTCCACTCACATATGTGAGATATTGGAAGAGCATCTACCCTCAAAAGGTAAAACATCAATGATGAGCTATCTGGAATATTCTTTTCAAGAAAGGAATAATAACTGTCCCGATTTCTGAACCTGGACCATTCCCCACCCTGGGCCATTCCTCCGACACTACACAAAGTGTAACCTAGAGAGAATGAGTCTTCCCTAAGGAATGTATGTCCCTGATTTGTTGAACCTTGACCATTCCCCACCCTAGGCCATTCCTCCGGCACTAAACAAAGTGCAACCTAGAGAGAATGAATCTTCCCTAAGGAATGATTGTCCGACCATTTCCTAAGGAAATGACTGTCCTGCACCAACCTCCAAAAACGGACCATTCTCCATGTTAACCACAATGGGAAATCATTGTCTGGCGAGGCGAGCCAGTCTTCTTGAGTAACCCTCAAGAAGAGAGACTTCCCTAGACCATTCCCCATGTTAACCACAATGGGAAATCGTTTTCTATGGTACATCAGCAATCCATCGAACCATTTTCATTACAAAAATGATCGTTCGATCTGGACCATTTTTCGAACTGGAAAATGTCTATCCGTCATAAATCTCAAACCACTTTCCGAAAATGGAAATGAATTGCTCATCCTGGACCATTTTTTGAACTGAAAAATGATTTTCCATCAATCAATAACACATCAGTGCTCCCTCCCAACCTAGGAGTCATCTCTTCATTTTTCAATAAGGAATTTGTCTCCACAATCTCTAGCTTGAGTACGCAAACTCTTTCATCTTGGACAGAAGCTTTACCAAAAAAAAATATTGTCTGCTCATCTATGGAGATATATATTGGAGAACCACTTTCTCCTTTCTGGACTCCATCGCGGAGAATGTAATGCTTGATCTTAAATGTACTTCAGTATGGAACACTACTTTTCTCTGAAGGCTTCATATAGCTCTAATCAATAAAGTATATCATTGTTGGATTCCTGTTTGGTTCCTGCTAGCTCACAACATCGTGGCAAAGGTCAAACTGGAACATATCCATGTGGCACTTTTTCTGTCATCATGAGATCTTTGTCATGGATTGGAAATCCATCATCCTGATATTCTGAGTAATCGTTATGATACAATATCTCTGTTATAGAAAGTCTTCACCACGCTTCTGCTATGCATTGGAGGTTCTCCACCAAGTTGGCTTCTTCCATCTGCATACAAGGGTCTCTTTCTGGTATGTCTCAAAGCCTTGAGGTTTCTCTTCATACGCTCTTTGTTCAATTTCTCTGGAGAAAAGTCTTTGCATTCATCTGATGTAGAAATCCAACCCATGGATATTGCAGATAATATAATGACTCATGTAGAGGTATGTCTAGTTTACTGAAACGAGTAATCATCATAGTATTCTCCCTCCATCTCAGAGAACCTCTAGTTCTAGATCTCGCAATGCTTTCATTCATAAGTCTTCCATATATTGTTCTTCATCACAACTTTAAGTTCCTCTGATTGATTACTTTTAGTGAGTTCATATCAGGCTGGTAATCTTGTGATTCTTGATAGAATGACTAGTTGTTCTGGCTTTTCTTTCTTTCTTGGAATCTTCATGTTCTTCCTCATGCTTTTCTTTAGCTCTTGGGTCCATGGAGTTTCTTATAGATTCCATTCCCTAGATATTCCACTTCTTTCTTTCATCATAGGATCACAAATGTGGATGGACAACCAGCGATACTTTAAGGATTCTCTTCAAAGAAGACTTCTTTTAAGGTCAAATTGAACATGTACTACCTTTCATGGCTGCTACCATGGATATATACTTCATAATATTCAATGGATAATAGGATTAGCTCCCTCCTAATCCTTGCTTCATGTATGAGTGCATGTTTTTCTTTTGGAAATATATAATCGGCTCCCTCCATAATCCACGCTTATGTCTACATCCTTATTGCCTTCTGCAAGGTGTCATAAGTCTTTCTCCAATTTCTTCTTGATTGTTGACTTCTTCCTGTCTTTTACTTCTTCTCTTTTACTTCAAGATTGATTCTGATTTTGGCTTAGCTTGCAGTTGTTACTTATGTAATAACTTCCACATGAATTATTTGATGTACTTCATCCTTTCATTTGTAGTGTCTTACTTGTATTCATAATGATAGCAATCCTTTTTGTTTCTTCCATAGGTATAGTTTATCTTTGAACACATTATCTTCTAAGAAGTAGATATGCAATATATGTACAGAAAACATGGTATGTACAAGAACTATGAAGAGTATTGTTACCTTGTCTTAGAAGAAGAAGTCAGTTTTATCTTGCTTGGTCTTCTTTGTAGGTTCCTTTTCTTCGGCAACTAATTCTTCATGTGTCCCCTTCCTTTTCTTTAGCCCGGGACAATGATTCTTGTAGTGACCATACTTTTGACAGTTGAAGCATTGTATTTATGAAATGTCTTTCTCTTGATTCGGCTTCTTCCTTGAACCAAACTTCCTTTTGTTCCTGGAATTATTGAATCTTGTTGTAAAGGATTGATCATCATACTTCTTTTGGGGTTTCTCTTTTTCACTGATCCTTGATTCTTCTTGAGCACGGCAAGTCCAAAGTTCTTCAATTGTAGGATACTCCTTCCTTGTGTTCATGCTTGCGGCAAATGCATCCCATGTCTTGGGAAGACCGTTGAGTACTATATTTATCAATTTCTTCTCTAAGATGATCCCTTCAATAGCTTGTAGTTGATTTCTTAACATAGATATCCTCACAAAGTATGATGTTATGTTATCATCATCATTCATCTTCATGTCACGGAGCTCATTCTTCAGACTCATTACTTGTCCAATGTTTCTAACTGAGAAGAGGTTTGTTAGGGAATCGTACATCTTCTTTGATGAGTCAATATGGGAGATGTAGGGTATCAAGTGGTATTTTATAGAGTCCACTACGATACTCATGGCATTGATGTCACTGTCTTTGAACTTCTCCATAATTGCAATGTTTTTTGTTTCCTTCTCTTTTCCTTCTTCAGACTCTGGTTACACGATCTTTCCTTTCACGATATCCAACACTTTATTCTTAGCAAGGATTAGGTCAATCTTTGTCTTCCACACTCTGAAGTTAGAAGCTCCATCTAACTTGTTTTCTGACTTCATAGAGTAATTCGTGGCTTCTTTGACTTGGTCAACCCTAGATTTTACCAGAAACTCAAACTTGACCTCTTAGCTTGTTGAGAGTACCAGGAGATGCGCTAGGCTGGGGCGCACTAGTCTATCTGGAAATTAGTTCAATCCATTCACTTAAGGTGCCTCAATGAGAGGATTAGGGTTTTTGCAACAGCACCTGCTAGTAACCCTAGCGGCAGTGCTTTGGTGACTACTCCTGCTAGAAACCATAGCAGCAGTTCTTCAACAGGCTTAGTATCCTTATGGATATGCTCCCTTCTAGTGGTTAGACTGAATGAAGGATGTGTGGGCCCATAACCTGTTAGAATATAATAGATGTTCTCATTTTACCATCGACAATATCATTATTGTCACCCAACCATAGGCCGAAGCCACCCTTCGAGCACCTTAATCTTGACAGAGAATCACTCTAGAAGAAAACCCTAGGCTAGATAGCCAAACAAAGGGTAGTGCACCTTTCCCCAAGGATAGCGCACCAAAAAAGAGCTGATCATATAGTCCAAACCATAACCAAGAGATATTCTAAGCTAAAATGCAATCTGCTAGTTGCAGCAGCTGCAACGGCAGATCTCCTCCAAACTTGCGCACAAACTGGGCAACTGCAGTGCACACAAGTGTTGCTCTGCAATTCTGAGAATGCCTGCCAAAATGAAGATTGGCCTCCTGTATTTATACTAATTTTGGTTGACTGTCTGGGCCTACTTCTCATTCTAGGTGTCTATTTACTTAGTATATAATATTTCTTCTGGCCGACTTCTTCTCTTGTAGGCTAATAACCTAATACCAATTATCCTCTTGAGTTGACTTGTCTTCTAGGATTATTAGCCAACTCATTAGGGTTTCTTCTTACTTTCCGAAATATTCTATTCTCGTCGGGTTTACACGTGGAGGTAAATACCTCCCGCAACTACCATAATATTAACACTAGGATCTTGAATTCAAAGTCCACCATGCTCTCTAGGGGACCTTACTACATTCCAATTCACCAAATGGAATCTTTTGGAATTGGATTTACCTCCTTGCCAAATGAATTTGCAAACAGCCTGAGCTAACACATTTTTAATACCAACAGGAGCCAATAACGAGGAAAATTGAAATATGGGGAGTGAGGAAAGAATTGATTTGACCAAGACCAACCTTCCTATCGGATTAAGCTAAATAGCTCCCCATATTTCAAATTTATCTTTAATTTTATGAAGGATAATTTTCCATGAATCCCTAGGAAGCACTTTCAAGCTAATTAGCATTCCCAAATATTTAAAAGATTCCAATTGGCCAAGAACGAAAATTGAAAGATACTAGATATTACCATTAAGGAATGAGCACTAACATTCTAGGAATATAGTTGGATTTTGTTCTTGTTTATTATCCCACTCGATACCTGAGTAAATTAATCCAGAACATTTTTGAATCTATGAGATATAACTCTTGAGGCTTATCCAAGTAACAAGGTGGCATCTGCAAATTGTGAATGGTTGATTATTTTAACCCCTTGGGCAATTTGGAGACCATGGATTGCACTAGAACTTTGTTCCCATTCTAATATTTTATTCAATGCTTCATCCATTAGAACATATAGTAAAGCAGAAAGAGGACAACATTGTCGAAGACCACGTGTAGCTTTAAAGAAAGTTGTCGATTGGCCATTGATAAGGGGGGCTATCTAGGGATTACTAATACAAGATCCTATACAGGTTATAAACTCTTGATTGAACCCAAATTTCCTCAAAAATTCATTTAGGAAACTATGCTTCACCCTATCAAAATCATTAGCCATATCTATTTTAATTATCATACGATTTTCCCCACGCATGTCACTCAAATGGATGGCCTCTTGCACCAAAATAATTGTGTCCCAGATCTACCTTTTTTCCACAAAGCCACCTTGATTTGAGAGAATGAGTTGACTTAAAAGAGGTTTAATCGTATTAGAAATATTTTTTGTCATGATATTATAAGAAACATTACACAAAGAGATGGGGCGAAATTTCTCAAAGGAGGAAGCATTTTTGTCCTTTGGAATCATGGCCAGAAAGGCTAAATTAGTGGCTTCACCCATCCTAGAAAATTTGGGCACATACTAAATCATTTTGATCAAGTCGAATTTGATGACAGACCAACACTTCTTGTAAAAATTTGCATTAAATCCATCATTCCCAAGGGCTTTGTCCGAGTTAAATTGATTTAGGGTTTCCCATATTTCCTCCTCTGTAACTTGCTTATTCAAAGCCAAATTATCCTCTTCAGATATCAATGAGGGAATATGAGTAATGAATTGATCACACATCTCCAGATCCATATATCCTATCTCTGTGTATAAAAATTAAAAATGTGACTTTTCAACCTACTTAATAGCCTATATTGTAGATCATAAGTCACCCCTTTGAGTAGTGATTTCCTCCACCCTATTGCGTCATTGTTGTGCTTTGGCATGTTTATGAAAAAAGTTTGTTTTTTTATCCCCTACTTGAATCCACAAACTTCTGGATTTGAACCTCCAAATTTCCTCATCTCTTTTCAATGTCTTTATATATTTCTAATATACAGTCTTTTCCCTCTGCATCAAAAATGGAGTAACTTCATTCTTTTCCATATTTTCTTGTATATCAGAAAGTTATCTCTAATTGTCCTCTACTTCAATTGTCGAGGAGTTAGATGATTATTTTTCCCGGAGTTTTAGAGTGGTCTGAGTTATCTTAAGCTTTTGTTCCCATATATGAATAGAGGAAATTGTAATCCATTGACTCCAATATCTGGAAACTAAGTGGAAAAATCTCGGATCCTCCATCCATAAGGGATTAAACCGAAAGGGAATAGGCCCCGAATTTTCTTCTTTATCAATAATCAAGGAGATGGGTCCATGATCAGAACATGCCCAAGGAAGGATAAGAGAGGATATCCTCCCAAGATGCGATAAAAAGGAGATATAAACCAAAAATCGATCGAGTCGAGCAACAATGTGGCCCAGACCAGCTCTTTTATTATTGCATGTGCATTTCCCTTTACTAGGTTGGATATCAATCAAATCCAGGGTGGAGATAAGATCCTTCATTTTCTCCCTAAATGAGTCTTAAACAATGGAACCACCTATTTTCTCTTTTTGATGCAAGGTTGTATTAAAATCCTCGACAATTATACAATTTTGTCCAAACCCTAGCTCCTTAATTTATAGCAGAGTATTCCAATAGTCAATTTTTTCCCAATAATTGTTAGGAATATAGACATTGAGAAAATGTATAATCATATCTAAAGGAATATGAACGAACCGAGCCATGATCCAGTGTGTTGATTCAAAGTTGCTTTCCATCTGAAATATATCAAGGTTCCAGAGGGTGCACTGACCCCCTAAGGCTCCCCTTGCGCCAATTGATATGCCTTTATTTTTTCTCCAAATTTGATTGACTTCTTGAAGGACATCAGAGTCACTCATTTTTGTCTCCTCGATCAAAAGGACTTGGGGTTTCTCTACTCTTATAATTTTTCCTATTGCTTCTTTCTTTTCTCTACCTCCCAA
>SNQJ01S0117192.1:5729-28477 GCA_010110895.2 Picea sitchensis
GAGACATGATCTCCTAGTTATCCCTAGATATCAGAGATAACAAGACCATTTAGGGATGTCATTATGAGTTCGTCTTCGTTTATGATATCTCCAATCACTTCTAACTGTTCTTTGAATTCTGAGATTCTGGAGAAATATTCTTGAATTGTTTCTCCTTTCTGCATGTATTCTTCAATTGAGTTTTTAGATGCATCTTTTGATTTATGTTCTTCCCTTCATACAGTCTGGTTAAGGCATCAAACATTTCTTTCAGAGTCTTCTTAGATGACACATATGGAATCAGGTGGTCTTTGATTGAATCTGCAATGATTCTTTTGGCCCTGATTGTGTCGTTTTGATGCTTGGCTTTTTCTACAGCATGGTCGGGTTCTAAAATTTCTCCTTTGACGAATTTTGCTAGGTCATTCTCTCCAAGAACGAGTCCAATCCTATACTTCCAGGCACATAAGTTTTCCACACCTTCCAACTTATCAACAAGCTTAGTGCTTGCAGACATCTTTTACCTGGAGCTAGGAAAATGACTGAAAAATGAAAATGCTCAAAATCAAATTTTGAACTTACCAGGAGGTGCGCTTGGTTGAGGCACGTAGCCTGGTGTGTTTGGATCTGAGAAAATCCAACTTTTGCTCCTCCAAACTTGATTTGCGGATTTTGGACTTGTGCTTCTAGTTTTTTGGTACCTCTGGTACTCTGGTACTTCTAGTACACTGGTTTTCTGGTACTTCTGGTACTTTGTGAAACTAGGGTTTCACTTTTCGGGAGATCTAGCCACTGAAAAAAGGTGCGTTGAGAGTGCCAAAGTAATCCTTGGAGGAGGACACACTTTTCTATGTGGTTTTAGGGTTGAAAAGCTTCACCATAAAAAATCCCTAATTTGCATGTACGACAACAGTGACGTTTTTCAGTCTTGTGAAAGATGCTTTCTTCAGCGTGGCTCTGAAACCATGTTAATGTTTAATCCATTATTATAGTTCTTTGCATTTCAATAGATAACAACAACATAAGACAAGATCATTGAGAAATACACAACCACAAGAGACACAACATTTATCCTAGGAAACCCTCTAGGGGAAGAAAACCCAGCAAAACTTCCTTATTATAGATAGCTAATACAATGTTAAGAGATAACTCAAGCAAATACAGAAAGTCCTCTCCTAAAGATGTGCCTCTCTCTCTCTCTCTTTCTTCTGCAACTGCAGTTTCAAAACTTGTCTCTCAATGAGCAAGTGAAGTGTGTCTAAGTGAGGTGCTAGCCTCCTTATTTATACAAGACTGGCATGTGTGGGAGTGTCCGTTCACTGGCAGGGCCGACTTCTTCTATTGGGTGGTTATAACCACCTTTATTATTTTTTGGGGCCTCTTTGATATATTCTGGGGTCGAATTTTCTTTCTGCCTATTACAATTATATTATGACGAATCCCCCAAAGGGGATTTGGTCCTTTTACAACAGCCGACATGATCAATCCACAATGGGGATTGATCCAATGAATAATATATCAGATAATAATAAGAATACACTTTGCAGTTACATTATTTCAACATAATTTATAATAGCAAAGAAAATTACTAGGCCAATAAAGATGCCCCTAGGGAACAAGAAGACTTATAGCATGTAGAATTTGATCCAACTTAGAGAAATGCAATATCTCAAAATTTTATGTATACCAATGCAATAATATTATATCTCCAATGCAAGTAGATTAGTTCCTTATTTATTGCATTAATGGAGTCTCTTGTGTATGAGCTAGGGTTTCTACTCATTCAGGGGTGTAAGCCCTTTTACTCCCTAGAGTAAACAACCCTAGCAAGGTAAATCTACAAGCATGTAATCCATTTTACTTCTCATAGCAACCTTTGCAATAGCTTTTTCAATGATAATAATGATAGATCTTGGTGGAGGGTGTATGCCCTTTTACTCTTCCAAGGGTTTAGACAAAATTAACTTTGAAACAAGAAGAAGCAACATCAACATGCAAAAAATTATTTACCAATTTCAAGAGATACCATGCAAAACCATTCTTTACCAAGAATATTCCATCACCATAGCAACGAGACAAGCATCAAGAGATATCACCTAGCTTCTCCCTCCAACAGACAAGTAAAATCATCCACAATGCACCAAGAGAGAGAGATAGAGAAAAAATGCTCAAAGAGGGCGGAATTTTCAGCCATAAGAGTATGTAATTCTCGAGCACATGATGATAAAATGAAGTGAGAGTGAATTTTATTTATACAAGGTCACTCTAAACCAATTTGTCCACTTTTTAAAATGTCAACAACAAATTAGAGAGGCCGACCTCCTCTATTTTCCCTTTACAACTTAAAATTACAAAATACACAAATAAATTCCTCTTTTAGGGGTGACGTCATGCCCTAAAGGGTGATGTTAGACCTCCAAGAGAGATGTTTAACCTTTTGGTAAAGATCGTTGGGCCTCCAAAGGCCATGAGCCCTGCCACCAAGTGCTCTAGTCCATGCTAAGTGTCTTTCTCTCCATCAAACCATGCCACATCACCATCAACCATGAGAACCTCATAAAAAACCCTAGCTCTCATGTGACGTCTAGGGCATAGAGTGTGACATTTCAAACCTCCAAAGGCCAATGTTGAGGTGCAAGGGGCCTAAAAGTGATCATCTCATGGTTTCCAAGTGCCTCCCAAGTGTCCAATGAGGGGTTGCATCATCCAACCCGTGGGCTTCATGACCCTATGAAGGTCCAAGAAACCTTGAGGATATTCTTGCAGAGAACAAAGTTGAAGAGGAAATGCTATGACATGTCAAAGAAGTTATCCCCAAATTCCATAAGCCAAAGCAGGTGATTGCTATCAATTTCAATCAAGAGAAATATGATGTAGAAAATGAGGATCTCTCGATAATCATCCCAATAGGGCAAATTTGAAGTCACCCACCATAGACAAACACAATTTCTCAAAATTTCATGTATACCAATGCAATAACATTATATCTCCAATGCAAGTATATTAGTGCCTTATTTATTGGGTTAATGAATTCTCTTGTGTGTGAGCTAGGGTTGTTACTCCTGTAGTGGTGTAAGCCCTTTTACTCCTTAGAGTAAACAATCCTAGCAAGGTAAATCTACAAGGTTGTAAGCCCTACTTCTCGTAGCAACCTTTTCAATATATTTTTCAATGATAATAATGATAGATCTTGGTGGAGGGTGTATTCCCTTATACTCCTCCAATGATTTAGAAGAAACACAATATCCAACTTAGACAAACCCAATATCTCAAAATTTGATGTATACCAATGCAATAATATTATATCTCTAATGCAAGTAGATTGGTGCCTTATTTATTGGGTTAATGGAGTCTCTTATGTATGAGCTAGGGTTGTTACTCCTCTAGGGGTGTAATCCCTTTTACTCCCTAGAGTAAATGAGGGTTTACTCCCTTTTACTTCTCGTAGCAACCTTTGCAATAGATTTTCCAATGATAATAATGATAGATCTTGGTGGAGGGTGTATTCCCTTATATTTCTCCAAGGATTTAGACAAAATTAACCTTGAAACAAGAAGAAACAACAACAATATGCAAAAAAATTCTTACAAATTTCAAGAGATAACATACAAAACCCTTCTTCACCAAGAATATTCCATCAGCATAGCAAAAGGACACGCATCAAGAGATAGCTCCTAGCTTCTTCCTCCAATATACAAGAAAAATAATCCACAATGCACCAAGAAAGAGAGAGAGAGATATAGAGAAAAAATGCCCAAATAAGGCATAAATTTCAACCACAAGAGTATGTAATTCTCAAGCACATGATGATAAAATGAAATGAGAGTGACCTTTATTAATACAAGGTCACTCTAAACCAATTTGTCCACTTTTTAAAATGTCAACGACAAATTAGAGAGGTCGACCTCCTCTATTTTCCCTTTACAACTTAAAATTACAAAATACATAAAGAAATTCTCCTTTTAGGGGTGATTTCATGCCTTAAAGGGTGACATTAGGCCTTCAAGAGAGACGTTGAACCTTTTGGTGAAGATCGTTGGGCCTCCAAAGGCCATGAACCCTGCCACCAAGTGCTCTAGTGCATGCCAAGTGTTTATCTCTCCATCAAACCATGTCACATCATTATCAACCATGAGAACCCCATAAAAAACCCTATCCCTCATGTGACGTCTATGGCATAGAGTTTGACATTTCAAGCCTCCAAAATCCAACATTGAGGTGCAAGGGGCCTAAAAGTGATCATCTCATGGTGTCCAAGTGCCTCCCAAGGCAACGTTTTCCCTCCATGTTATCCCCATTTCCTAGCGATAACTAAGGAGATGATTTCTTGAGGCCCTCGGGTTACATACGTGGAGTACCGAGAGAGATGGGAGACATCATCCACTTGCACAGATAGAGGCCTGCCTCACCACCACAGATATTTGATTCATCACGATGGTATCTACCACACCAGCCTGCTTCTGGAAGACATTGGGTCTTGCTCCATGAGGTACTTATGGTGAGTGCCACTTCAATATTTGAGGCATTTGAGTCTGTTGCATTTAAATGTTTCTTTTGATTATGTAATGTCTGCCTGGAAGTTATTCTCTTTGCCATGTTTCACCTTGGTGGTTGACATTATTCCCTAGTAAGTGGTCACCCTTAGGGATGGGTTTGCTATTGGGAGGTCCCCTTGACAAGTCATCATGCCATTCCTAATCATACTTACCACTTTACACACTTCATCTCCTCGCCTCCTTATCTTTTGGGATTTTCGGGTGTACTGACCTAAGAAGGGATTATCCCTCATTTCATGGGAAGAAGGGGTTGAATCCACGGAGGAAATGTAGTTGGAAAAAGATAAAAGCTAAATCATAACCTTCCATATGCTCTTCCAAAGAGGTCTTGAGAACAATGAAATGTTTCTCCTAATTCAAAGACCTGCAAAAGCAAGCAAACACACACACACACACACACACACACACGTCCCACTTGTTGAGTGATCTACACAAGTGCGTTACAAGCTAGAGTGTTACACGCTAGAATTTACCCCCATGGCACTCTGTGTACCTCTCCCTTCAAGTGACATTGTGGTACTCCCCTCCAAGCTATATGTTACCCCATAGGGAGTACCTAGTTGTTATGGACCTTAATTAATTAAACAACATTAAATGGGATTGAAAAAAGGATGCATTGAAAACAAAGGTGCAACACACCCTCTACAAAGGAACCCATAAATGAGACACTGCAATACCTTGTATGTCATGAAACCCATGCCCAAATGCATTTTCGTCATCCACTTCATCTTCTCCACATGGCTTAGAGGGGGGTCCACCTGGGAAAAACTCCTTGACTTAGAGAATGATTCATCCAATAGGTCACTTTGTCAACCCTCCCATACCTAAACTTAGCAAGTTGCATAGGGTCTTTGAGCACTTGTTTAATTTGATGAGGTGGTTTTTTATGCACATGCTTAGGTGACTCTTTTATTTATTTGATTTACTTATCATGATACATTTGACTTGAGATCCTTGGAGGGCGTATTCATTGTCTTTGCAGGACTTTGCTTGGTGGACACTTTTGGAAGAACAAGCCTAGCTTGGGCTTCCTTGGGGCATGAAGCCCATAGGGTGGATACCATGGTCCGCACACCGGATGATGATGACAACCTTTGGAGGCTTGAGAGATACCATGGAAGATCTTAGCTAGCCTACCATGGAAGATCTTAGCTAGCCCCTACAAGCCCAACGTTTTGCCTTTGAAGGCCAGAAGGTCACATGGAGGGCTTGACGTCACCCTAGGGCTAGGGTTTTGGTGGTGATGATGGACACTTGGCACCTTTTGATGGGAAAATCCCTTGTAGTGAGGAGGAAACCTTTGGCTCGAGGACACATGGCCTTTGGAGGCCTAGCGATATCTCCTCCAGCCCCAACGACTTGACCAAAGTGCTAAAACATCATTCCTTAAGGAGATGACGTCATATTTTAAGGTTTTTCTTATGTGCAATTTTAAAATTATGTTGTAAAGGGGAAAAGTAAAGGAGGTTGGCCTCCTTACTTTGTGGTTTACCCTAATTTTAAGTGGACAAACACTTTTTAGAAATTTTGTATAAATAATGATCATTTTCTTTTCATTTTCATCATAGCTCTCCCATATTGGAGAAGATACTTGGTTGAAATTTGCGCCCCTCTTGGGGAAATTCATTCTCTCTCTCTCTCTCTTGTGATATGGTTGATCTCTTGTCTTATGGAATGAAGTGGTGTGCTATCTCTTGGAGGTTCTTTCTCTTGCTTTGGTGATGAATAATGCTTGGTCACTAGGGTTTATCTTGGCATTTTTTGGAATTGGTAAGGAAAATATGCATTTTTCTAGGTTTCTTTCTTGTTCCATGGTTGTTATTGGCTAGATCCTTGGAGGAGTATAAGGGCATACACCCTCCACCAAGTTTTATCATTATTGTTTGTTGAAAAGACTATTGCAAAGGTTGCTAGGAGTAAAAAGGTTTACACCCTCCTAGACTTTACCTTGTTAGGGTTGCTATCTCAATATTGGGAACTAATCTACTTGTTTTATGCTTCATTTATCAATAAATCTTTGATTCTTTGAGTGGTTAAAATCTGTATTAATTAGATTTGTTCCTTTTTGATATATATTTTTGTTAACTGTTGTATTTTGGGACAACAAGCTTAACTTGTTTGTCCACTTAATCTTTGAGCTTGTATACTTGTATCTTCTTGTGTCTCGGGAAGGTGCAACACTATTTTGTAGGCACTCAAGGACTTGGAAACCATTGACCATCTCTGAGACTTGTTTCCAAGCCACTTTCCACTTAGTAGTTTGAACTATAGGGGTATCACTTCCATAAAACTACTTTCCATCTCTTTTCCCCTTAGGGTCACCTTCGATTCCCCCCTTGTGTAGGATTTCTCCTTTACTAAAGCGAGGGTAGGGTTTATCTAATGTGACCATAGGTAGAATCTCCCATAGTTCTTTCCATCCCATGGATTGGGTTAGGATTTTCCCAACCTACAATTTGCACAATAACACTCCCAAGTGTTCAATGAGAGGGGCCACATCATCCAACCTTTGGGATTCATGCCCCTATGAAGGTCTAAGAAACCTTGTGCCTCCATGAAAAATCTTCCACTTGGAAAGGCCCTGCAAAGACAAACAAGTACTCCCTCCAAGGGTCCACAAGTCACAATATCATGCCAAGTAAGCCATATTTATTAAAAGAACCACCCTAACATGTGCATCAAATCCCCACTTTTCAAAATAAACAAATTCTCAAAGACCTTATACAACTTGCCAAATTTAAGTATGGGAGGGTTGTCATGGTACCCTATTGGGTAGATCATTCCCCAAGTCAAGGAGTGTTTCCCAAGAATACCCTTTCTAAGTCATGTAAAAGAGTATGAGGTGGATGGGGCTATGACTTTTGGACATGGGGTTTCATGACATACAAGGGCTCATATTGTCTCATTCATGGGTTCCTTTGTAGAGGGTGTGTTGCATCCTCATTTTCAATACAACCTTTTTACAAGCCCTTTTATTTTCCATTAATTGAGTAAGGTACGAACATTGGGTACTATATGTAAGGGAAAGTAAAGAGTACCACAATGCCACCTAAAGTTAGGAACACATTGAGTGTCATGTGCAAGGAAATTAAAAGACACCGCAAGTACATTCCCTCAACAAGCGAGACATTCAATATCAGGACCATTAGGGAAAGCATATGAGGATCAAGTTTTTTTCGTTTATATTTTTCCAACTACGTGCATCTGGTCTTTTAGCCCCTTCTTCCCATGAAATGAGGTACAATCCCTTCTTGGGTCAATATGCCCAAAAACCCAAAACATGAGGAGACAAAAAAAGAAGAAGTATGGAAAGTGATAAGTATGTGCGAGAGCGGTACGATAACCATTCAAGGATACCACCTAGTAGAAACCCTTTTCTAGAGGGTGACCACCTACTAGGACAACATGTCAACCACCAAGGTGAAATGAGGCAAAAGAATAATTTCCAATCAAATGTTTTCAAAATCAAGAAATGACCCTTTGCAACATGTTCAAATGCTTCATTTATTAGAATGACACTTACCACAACACCAGACTTGTTACCTCATGGAGCAAGACATGTTGTCCTCTATGAGCCAAGTTGGTTTGGTGGATGATGCTTCCATCGATCAAATGGTGATATGTGGTAAGATATGGGCTCTTCCTGTTCATCTGCCTCTCAGTACTCCATGTCTACAACATGTGGGCCTCGAGGCATCATATCCTTAGTTATCCCTAGCATGGGGGGGAATAATAGGGACTAATGTTGTTTTCTTCTTCTTTGGGAAAATGGAGTCAATGAAACACTTATAGAAGGAGGCTAAAAGAAAGAGTAGATTGAAGGTTTGAAAGCCTAGGGTTATCCCCTCATAAACCTAGGTCCAAAACTTCTAGGGAAGAAACCCTAGGGTTTGTCCTCTCATAAACCCAAGGTTTTAACCTCAAAGACAAGGTTAGGGGGATGTCCTCTCAAAATCCCTAATCTTTTCCTTGTATGCTTCAACAAAGTTAAGGTAGATGTAACAAGAGAAGGGGATAACCACTCTTAATCCTTCCTTAGGGTTTCAAAATTATTCAAGGAAAACAAGGATACCATGCAACTATTACCTCTCTAATAGATAATTTCACCAAAATATACCAAGAACGATACTTAAACTAGTCAAATCGTTATGCATGAGGAAACCCTAGTTTCATGAAGAATCCACCAAAATCACTCCAAAATTGTGCACAAGAGCTCCATAATGAGAGTAGAGAGAGAGAAGACAAGTAGTAGCAATGTTTCACAAGTGGTGAGTTATGATTTGGGGTTGAGGTAGTGCTAGCCCCTTTATACGAGGCAACGCTAGTGCCAAAGCCCCTCAAGTCCCCTCACAATCAAAATTCAATGGTACAAGTGAGATAGGTCTAAGTCGACCCCTCAAGTAGCCTCAAACAATAAACAAACATGTTAATACACCAAAATATGCCCTCCAAGGTCACATGTGTGGGTGACATCATGCTCCAAGGAGGTGGAAAGATGCCTCCAAAGGCCACATCCCTCCAAGAAAGGTGCAATGCATGGTGAAGTGTCATGTCTCCTCATCAAAGGTCATGTAAAATGTCCAAATTATCAACCAAGGATGCGCTAATGATGGGGTTGGCCCCTATCATCATGATCATGACACGTGTGATGTCACCCTCAAAATGATCAATGTCCAAGGTGTAAATCTCATTGTCCAAGGTGAAAATAAGTCTCATCACCTCACCAAGGGGTGCCCAATCATTTCCAAGTGCAACGTCCTCAAACCAAATTCTATCATGTTGTGGGTACATTTTACAAAAGTGTGGGCTTCCTGCCCATTTGTCAAACAATATGACTATATCTACAAAATTAGAGCTCATTTGTCCATCGTCCAAGGTCCAAGAGGTGTGAGAGGATATGCTTGAATGTGCCTAGTCATCATGTAACCCAACACTCTGCATCACATGTGCCATGTCCTGTATAAAATGCACAATGTTCTGGGTGAAAGCATGCATACACCTTCCAAAGGACCATGTCAGGTGCACCCACATCAGTTAAAGCCATAGATTCAAGTAAGACCAACAATCACAAGATTCAAGAGTCTTTAGAAGGATATAAAGTAGGCCATCACTTAATACAAAAGCCACATGAGCAATTCACATTAGATATCCCCTTCAAATTTCACACTAGCTCAAGACTTTATGCAGTTAGGAAAGTTTAGGCATGGGAGGACCATCAAAAGACCCTATTAGGTGTGTTAGCACCCAATTAGAGGGATATTTCCTGAGAAACCATTCAAGGTGTAGGTATAAGTGAAATTGGATGGAAGGGGTTACTTCATGGACATGGTCTCATCATGGAAATGTATGCTCTCACTTCCATGAGTGCCTTTGTAGAGGGTGGAATTGGTGCTTGAGTTACCCTTTCTTTAGTGATTTTTCCATTCCAAATCCCTTATTTAATTTTTTCTTCAATTTTATTTTATTTTACGTTTCAAACATTCATTTTTATTTTCTTTCTTTGGGATGTAAGGTCCTTTTAGATTGATATGAATTTCGTGCATTAGGACCAAGGGGTGATCACCTTTATAGGGGGTAGAGATCAAGCTATATGATGGCTTTTGATTTGTCTTTATTATCTTGTTATTTCATTTTAATCATAGTTTCTCTTAACTTTCTTTTATTTGGCCAGTTTCAATCTACCTCTTGGCCATTAATTCATTATTCTCATAGGAATATGAGGTACATTCCATTTTGGGATACATGTAACAACCATTATGAATACAAGTACACTACGACAGGCTCCAGGATGATAAAGTGGTAAGTATGGTGGGGAACAATATGCTACCCCTAACAAGGCCTCCTAATAGTATCCATGTTCCCCAAGAGTGACAACACGAGGCTAGGATACTGATGATGGCCACCAAGGTGAAACAAGGAAAACAACATAACTTCTTGAGCTTATGATCCATCATCCAAATTCAACCCATGATCCTCAGTCATATGCCAAATGCATTAAATATGACACTTTATATGAAACAAGGTCTAATGTACCTTATAATGTGTCGGACCACCTTCTTCTAATGAGCCATGTTTATTGGGTGTGATGAGCTGTGTTGATGATGAGGGAGGCATCTAAAGGGATGATGGACTACTTCCTGTGAGAATATTGATCATCATCATTTTTGAGGAAAAGATATGAAATGATCTTACTTAAGCATTTTCAGATTATGCTTGGCTAAAGAAAAATATATGGGAATCTCACCCTATGTTTATAGCCAACAAAAATAACATCCTAACTCACAAGTATTAATTACCGGTGCTTAGGCTAGTCTTTTATTAATAAAAAGCTTGCTGGAAATTTACTTTTTATGTAATTTTCTGAATATAACAGTTGCTGAAATAAATGTAAAGACAAAAGTAAAGACACCAAGATGATAATCAAGATAGATGAGACATAAAGTAATCCTTTTTTTCATTCCAATTCACCAAAGAGTCATTCTTTTACAAAATTTCATGCAAAAATTTAGGACCAAATTCAAACTTATACATCCCCGATGGAACATACAAAAGGACCTCCGACAAAAAATTAAAAAAATGAACTCTAAAAGATGGATCAACTTCCCACATATTGTTGCCGACTCGACTCTTCACAATAGCCTTTGTCAGTGATGAAAACTAATTCACAAACATACAAGTCTACACAAACTATCAAAGATAGATCAACACCTCTGAAAAACAAGTGTCTGAATGATGTAATTCAGCCCCGAATCTTGCTGTCTACAATAATACCCTGCTATCATAAAAAGAATTAGGCTTGTGATAAATTAAGGAATGAATGAAGACTGAACTATCTCAGCATAAACTCAAAGAGAAAACCTTAGTATGCTTCTCCTTCTATCTTCCATTGTTCCTCCCTTTCCTTTTTCCTTTAAACAAATTAGAGTTGGTTGAAGTAGTTGAACCAACTCATTAGTTAAGTTAATTAAAATACTCAACCAACTTTTAGTTAGGGGGAAAAGTAATAATCATAATAACGGTTATACTAAATAATAACTAGTAGGTGGGACCCCTTGTGACTCCCTTTATCTCTTAACAATCATAACATAACTAGTTAGTTAAGAAAAACACACCTCCTTGTGACTCCCATCATCATATCAACATTTGACAATTTAGCTCATGATATTTGAAATTATTTTCAAAAAAATATTACTCATATATCCCAAAATAAAACATGTTGTCCAAAAACTTATGAAGTCAACTGTCATCAACAATAGATAAAATAAAAACTCAAAAGCCATATTTCCCACTCTGGGATGCAATCTTTCCTTCATTGTTGCTATTACCTTTTGATTTTCCTGAATTTGCCTTTGGCTGTGCTGAGCCTTTAGACCTAATCTCGCTGATCACGTGGGAACAATCGTCCCTCAAATGCATCTGGGAAGACACAGATTTGTTAGAGCCATTGGAGGGTGAGGAAGGGGCAACAACAGTTTTTCCTTGTTAAGGGCATGGTGGGCCTCGGTTTTCAACCTTTTTCTAGCATGAGAGGACTACACTGGTGAGTGGGGGGCAGCTTGGAAAATGGGGTTAATAGGGAGAGGAGCAGGTAGAGATAAATTAGGCCAGCCACAATGTTGGGAGACTGACGGGTGGAGAATCTCTTGCCATCCATCATTTTCAGGAACCTCGGGTTGCAATGAGACGTGAGTAGGCACATAGATACTAGGGACTTGTGAAACTTGGAAAGGAGGCCTTTTAGGCCTAGGTTGGACCACTCCTTTCCCAATCCAAGTGAAAAATCCAACCTGAAACAACTGGACAAGCTCTTGTAAGTCAGCATCAAAATGTATGGAGAACCTTGGCCTTCTTGGGCCTCTGTTCCAATTACCTCTCCCTCGGTTTCCTTAGCCATGGCTACCTCGGCTGAAAAAACTCATTTCTGCATGCATGATTGATTAGAAAATAGTATTTTAAATAACCATACATGACAACTCTTAAAAATATGAAATAGATTTGGCTCAACAATGTATCAGACTCATGCAATCCAATCCATACAAATTGTTTAACTGTTTATCAATGAGCAGGGGCTGAATAAAGGGTCCTGGGATATGTGAAGGGTTTGTATTGAGCGAAACATGATATGATGAGGGGGGAAAATATGGTTACTTCTCAAAGACAACAAAAATCAACTGCAAACCAAAGAAAACATCACTGTAATTCAACCAAGACATTGCTACTACCAACTGCTTCAACACATAATTTTTCTTGATTGTAATCAATTTTAGAACAGGGAGTGAAAAATGAATGTGGGAAGGCGATGGGGTTGTAATTAGAGAAAAGCGAAATAATGGTGGGGAATGAGAGCGGGTACTATTCATAAAATTAATTAAGTAATCCATATAACCATTCTGAAAAAGGAAATACACCAACCAAATGACCATTGTAACCCAATAACAACTATTGTGTATTAACTAGTTCATTATTCATAACCAAATATTTACACAGTGTCAACAATCAAAACAATATGCATTCCACAACAATCTGTAGGGGAGCTCCGTTTTCTCCCATTTATCCATAAGAAACTTCCAAATAAATACACAATAGATTATTTTCACTTTGCTCATCAAATGCAGGCATAAAAATCATGCTCGATTTTGTCTTTACATTTGTTTAATAATTAAACTGCAATGTGGTCAAACTGTCACAACACTCGTGCCTCTCATTGTTTTATAATGCATGACAATCATTTAACATACCCAATGGACAGTCAACCAATGATCCATATTCATCTTGCAAAGATCCTGACTTGTCATTTAAACACCTAGATAACCAATCACCATTTCAACTCACACTATGCTGGGAAAAATACAACCATTCGACAAACACAATTTCATTTCTGTGACTGTACAGGTCCAATTTTCCTTAGACTCTAAACATTTAAAATGTTGGGCCATCCATCCAACACAACGAGGCAACAACAACATACCTAACTTCATAATACAAATAATTGAATTGCAACAAAACCATGATTAAAACTCCGTGACTATCTCTGAGTGCACAACCCAAAAAATATCCATAGCATCCACAGTGGGAAGCCATACCATAAACACCACGATGCAACATTCACATTTGAAAAATTTAAACACACAGTCAACCTATCATGCCAAGTTATCAATCCGCTACAAGGAGATAACAACAAAATTGCTCAAATCAATCAAACTGTAACAAATCATATTGTGTAAAAACTTGTGCCCATTCTTGATGACACAATCAAATAACCATAACATATACAGTGGGTGGAAATGAAATAAGCACCCCGATTTCAATAATCATTTGGCCATTAAAAACACACAGTTACAGTAATCATTGACTCATGCTTATAGGAACACCACTCATACCAATGTATCAAGCACGAAGCATCATTGTGCATTGATCAATTAAAAACAGTGTTGGGTTATCAATTTAATAAACACAAGGACAACAACTATGTGTTTGATCTAACAACTGATTCCAATTAAGCATGCTGAGCTTATCCACCCAATAATAACAATTGCAGTGACTAGATGCCAAAACCAACACGACTGTCATACAATCAACGGGGCGAGCCAATAATCAATTCTACACCAATCCATAACAACCAATAGTAAACCTGACAGGCCACAACGGTCTTCTCTACCAACCCTTGAGCTTAAGGAGTCGAGGATTTGTTCTGTGGACCAACATAGGGAGGCTAAAGTCGGCTCCTCTCAATGGTGAAAACCTCTGAGACCAACGATGCACACACAGAGAAAACCACAATTCATTTCATGGTCAGGTGACAAATCCCGCGACAGGAGAGGCTATGAATAGAGGAGCAAGGCTCCAATTCGGCCTGGTAATGAAACTTAACACACGTGGGGTTTAACCCTCATGGCTCTCCAATCAACCAACTACAACGCTGAGGTGCAAACAAGGCCGAGAAGAAGCAATGTAACCCACCGTGCRACCATTAATAGKGACAACAACCCAATGCCCAAGTGAACAAAGCACAGTGACACAAAGCGCTTCCAASCATTAAACCTCATGAAAACCAAAGACTGGGTATGGTGATATGGATGCATGAAGGCAAYCGACCACTCAAGACGAAACAAAACCCTCTAACTAAACCAACAAGGATGACAGAGAGCCTGTATGGCTGCTAACACCCAGGATGACCAATAACACTGTGACTTTAACATCATTGCAAAGAAAACTATCAACGCTTCATTCTAGAAACCACAATTTTACACAGTTGCAATACTTAAGGAAAGCACAACCCATACATTCGAGCCAATATCCATTTCATAAACATAGCAGACTCATGGATGGAAAAAAAACTATAATCCAAGCACTTAAAACGCAAGCTAGTCGAGCGGTCCTCCCTGCTTGAAAATTGGAGCATAACCACATCAACAAGGTTGAACAATAGCCCGAATAGGGTGGTGGCCAATGGAAAGAGTAAGGGTGACGTGTAGTAAATGCACGTCGCCTCCACCCACAACCAATTAATTCATTAGTACACACTAGCCATTAATCCATTAACCATTCATTTAAACCATGCATTGGAATTGGCATCTATTACTTGTCAAACACTCCACCCACATCATACCTTCCATTGCCAACTTGACCTTAATACATATCAACTATATAATTCAATTAAGTAAACCATGTATCAAAACCATCACCAATAGCGCGACCATATCACATTTCTAACTTATGCCATAACATAAATCAACCATGTCCCATATAACTCAACAAATCACTAACCATTAGCTTATTGCTAGGTTTAAATAATGACCATTAAAATTCAATGCATGTAGAGTAGCATATAGCATAGTTTAAATTCTTCCCTTTGCATTTGTTGCATTGCTTTCATTTCTTTCCAATTGCTTGTATATGTTGTTGCTAACATGTTTATTATGCAGGTCTCCTAGTAATAGATCCCAATAACAGATAACAGTGATAAGAAGGATAACATAGGCCGTTGTAAACTAAAACTTGAGCCTAGAGCAGTAGAAAAACACAGAACATGCCTTCTCCATCGCCAATAAACCAAGATTATATCACCATGTAAGCAATGTCGAACAATAGCACAACATCAAATAAAAACCAAACCCGATCTTCAATCTACAAGGGAGTCCCACCTACTAGTATTATTTAGCTTTTATAATAATAGGCTTTAGCAACACTTTACGGGAAAAACTTCGTTGCGATTTTAATCGTCAACAATCATCAATGAGATCATTGTCTTCATTGTGGGCCATGAGACATGATCTCCTCTAATTACGCCTAGATGAGAGGGGGTAACAATAAATTCAAGGGGTTAGCTCAATTGATTGTCGTCATTGTTATTGGGTATTTAGTTAATTCTGTGTCAAGAAGTGCCCATTTTGAATCCTCCTAGATGAGGCACACTAGTCTACATCCAAAGTCTATTAAAGATAACATTAACATACATGCAAAGAAAATAATAAAATAAATAATATTCAAAGTATCTTAAAAGTACCCTAAATTTTATAATTGTCGTGGCATCTCATAGATTATCACTAGATATATATTATTTAACATGCCATTATATAACTAGATATATATTGTTTGATAAGTCAATATAGATCATTCGATCACTCGATATATATTGTTAATATATATTGTTTAATAGGTTATTTATTATAATTCAATGTAGATAATTTTGCATAAGTATTAAATAAAATGTTCAAAAATCTAGAAAATGTAAAATTAATAAATTAATAAATTTCAAATTTCTATTAAAACACTTATAAAGAAACGATGCTTTATATGTTTCTAAATTCTTCGTGGATAATCCCAATTAACGTGTTTCTATGTGCATTCCATGTTATTGACTAAACTTAGAAGGTATAGTTTAAAACTCTTTTAAAATTCTTCCAAAATAACGATGTTGCTAAAACATAACAAAAATACAAAAGAAAAGTAGTGATGTTCATAATCACCAACAAATGTTGGAAAATTTCTTAGTAAAGCTAATAATTAAAAATATATAAACTCAAAAAATGTGTTCTCTTTCCATGCATTGTCATTTGAAGACTAACTAGCTTGACTATAAATTAACATAATGTAGAAGTCTAAAAAATGTTTTAATAATTTTTCAAAGAAAATTCTTTATTTGAATAATTTTTCAAAGAAAATCCTTCATTTAATAGATTAAGGATTTTTCAGCTTCTTGATTTATGGAGGTATTCCTACAACTCAAGTGATTTCCCTACATATTAACAGTAATATTTTGAATATATAAATAATAATGAAAAGGCTAAAAATTCCATACATTGTTCATCCCAAGACTAATTTGCTCGACTACAAATCAACACTCAATGTAAAAGCATACAAAATGTTTTAATATAGTATTAAATAAGATCCTTTCATAAACGAGTTAGGGATTTTTAGGCGTTTTGATTTCTAGAGGAATCCAACCTTTCAAGTGATTTCTTTACACATTATTGTAACCATAATGTTTTGAATATACAAGTAGTAATGAAAAGGCTAAAATATTATGTAAATTATTATAATTTAATTGAAAAAAAAGTATATAAGATTATTGTTCGAAAAAAAGGTATATCCACACAAATTGAATATTAAAGACAAAAGCTCGCTCACACAGATATCAAAGATCATAACACTAATGTTTACATGGTTAAAACCATTAACAAGGGAAACGATGCACAACATGTAGGCAATTGATTGATTTATAAAATAATTTACAAAAAACATTAACATGATATCTCTGTGTGATTATCAACAAATAACCCTCTGTTCTCTTTAAGAAGATATCATGGACTAGTTGGGTGTTAATCCCTGGATTAAGTGTCATTAATATCAAGAAAATGTTTTAACCATTGAATCACTCATGTGTAGGACATGATTTGTCTAGTTGGATTCATTTAAGTACATAAGCACATTAGAAATCACACTTTAACATAAAGACACATTAGACCAAGTTGGTTTTAAACAAACTCCTCATGTCAAAATATCCTAACATTTTCCCTTAAGAACAACTTGGGATAGGAATACAAGATTTGCAAAGTGACAAAAGGAGAAAAGGAAGCATTAGATCATGTTATTGCACGAATTGTAGCTTGGGAAAATCCCAACCCAAACCACAAAGGTGTGACAACTATGGTAGTATTTACCCACTGTGACCTCATATAAACACTCCCCTCACTTTAGTGATGACGAAAATCACCACAAGGGGGGATTCCTAGGTGACCCTAGGGTGATTTAAATGGAAAGTGAAAGAGTATGAGAGGATCCCCCTAAAGGTTAGAATTAAGAGATAGAGAGAGGATTGATGGTTGGTGAATGATTTTCCAAGGTTGCGTGCCTGTAAAATTGTGTTAGCCCTGCTCAAAACAAGACAATAAGTGATAAACAAAGCCTTTAACCAATGGGGAATAAACAAGAAACCTTTTTGTCTCAAAATTGCAGAAGTATGGAAACATATTTTCTGTAGTAAACAAGTTATATCAGCTGGAAATTATACTTCCAAAACCAAGTGCAAGATGATGGAAACAAAACTAGCAATGACTAGATAAATTCCCAATAGTTAGAGTAAGATTTGGTAGTACTTAAGGGCCTATCAATTAGATTTATCAGAAAGTGTTGTAACAACCTTATGGATGTATCAAACTATTGCTACAACAACAAATTCTACCCACCAAAATCAGCAAACAATCCACCCAAAAGATAACATTCAACTAGTAGAACAATTATGGCAGCTTGCTAGCGATTTTTAGCAGTAGAAAAGTGAACAATAAGTGAAGAGCAGATGTTTTTGAAGCATACCTAATGGTTGTAGCATTAATTTATAACAACAAAGAGAATTACTATGCCAATCAAGATGCCCCTAGGGAACAAGAAGGCTTATAGCATGTATAATTTGATCCAACTTAGACAAATGCAATATCTGAAAGTTTTACATATACCAATGCAATAATATTATATCTCCAATGCAAGGAGATTAGTGCCTTATTTATTGGGTTAATAGAGTCTCTTGTGTATGATATAGCATTGTTACTCCTCTAGGGGTGTAAGCCCTTTTACTCCATAGAGTAAGCAATCCTAGAAAGGTAAATCTACGAGGGTGTTATCCCTTTTACTTCTCATAGCAACCTTTGCAATATATTTTTCAATGATAATAATGATAGATATTGGTGGAGGGTGTATTCCCTTATACTCCTCCAAGGATTCAAACAAAATCAACCTTGAAACAAGAATAAACAACAACAACAATATGCAGAAAATGACTTACCAATTTCAAGAGATAGCATGCAAAACCCTTCTTTACCAAGAATATTCCATCACCATAACAAAGAAACAAGCATCAAGATATAAATCTTGGATTCTTCCTCTAATAGACAATAAAAATCATCCACAATGCACCAAGAGAGAGCTAGAGAAAAAATCCCAAATAGGGAGAAAATTTCAGCCACAAGAGTATGTAATTCTCAAGTGAGTTGTGTCCAAATGAAATGAATGTGATCTTTATTAATACAAGATCAATAAAAACTATTTTTCCACTTTTTCCAAAATTAAACAACAAATTAGAGAGGTCAACCTTATTCATTTTCCTTTTACAACTTAAAATTACAAAATTACATTAAATAACCCTTTAGAAAGGGTGACGTCATGCCCTAATGGGTGACTTTAGGCCTCCAAGAGAGACGTTTTGCCTCTTGATGAATATCGTTGGGCCTCCAAAGGCCATACCCTTTTCCATTAATTTCTATAGTGCATTCCATGTGTCTCTCTCTCCCTCAAGCCATGTCAAATCACCATCAACCATGAGACCCCATCAAAACCCTAACCTCCATGTAACGTCTAGGGTGTAGAAGGTGATGTTTAGGCCTTCCAAGGCCAACGTTGGGGTGTAATAGGAAACAAAATGATCATCTCATGGTGTCCAAGTTCCTCCAAAGGAAATGTTTATCCTCCCAAGTGTTCAATGATAGGGGGCACATCATACACCATGTGGGGTTCATGCCCCTATGAAGGTCCATAAACCTTGTGCCTCCATGAAAAATATTCCACCTGGAAAGGTTCTGCAAAGACAAACAAGTACGCCCTTCAAGGGTCCACAAGTCACAATATCATGCCAAGTAAACCATATATAATAAAGGAACCACCCAAACATGTGCATTAAATCACCCCTTTTCAAAATAAACAAATTCTCAAAGACCTTATACAACTTGCCAAATTTAAGTATGGGAGGGTTGTCATGGTGCCCTATTGGGTATATCAATCCCAAAGTCAAGGAGTGATTCCTAAGAAGACCCTCTCTAAGTCATGTAGAAGAGTATGAGGTGTATGGGGGTATGAATTTTGGGCATGGGGTTTCTTGACATACAAGGGCTCATATTGTCTCATATATGGGGGCGTTTGTAGAGGGTGCGTTGCATCCTCGTTTTCAATGCAACATTTTTCCAAGCCCTTTTATTTTCCATTAATTGATTAGAGTCTGAACATTGGGTACTATATGCAAGGGAAAATAAAGAGTACCACAATGCCACTTGAATCTAGGAACACATTGAGTGCCATGTGCAAGGAAAGTAAAAGACACTGCAAGTGCATTCCCTCAACAAGTGGGACATTTATTAGTTGTGTGTTTTATTTTATGGGTCCTTGAATTTTGTGGAGAAGCATTTCATTTCTCTTAGGACCTTAGGGAAAGTATCTAGAGGATTAAATTTTGGCTCTTATATTTTTCCAGCTACAAGACTTTGGGCCTTTAGCCCCTTCTTCCCATGAAATGAGGTACAATCCCTTCTTAGGTCAATAAGTCCAAAAACCCAAAAGATGAGGAAACGAGGGGGAAGATGTGTGGAAAGTATGGATGGGAGTGGTATGATTAATCCTCAAGGATAACCTCTAGTAGAAACCCTTTCCCCAAGGGTAGCCCACTTACTAGGATGACATGCCAACCACCAAGGTGAAATGAGACAAATGGCATAATTTCCATGAAAATGTTTTCAAAATCAAGAAAGGACCCTTTGCAACATGTTTAAATGCTTCATTTATTAAGATGACACTGACCATGACACCAAACTTGTTATCTCATGAAGAAAGACCCGTTGTCCTCTATGAACCAAGCTAGTGTGGTGGATCATGCTACCACTACCCGATGGTGATGTGTGGCAATAAAAATGGCTATGTCCTCTGATCCGTCTCTCAAAATTCCATGTCTGCAACCTGCGGGCCTTGCGACATCATCTCCTTAGTTACACCTAGGAAATGGCAGGTAATAGAGCCTATTTCATTTTAATAACAACTTCTCAAACTCCTAACATAGACTGAATATTTATGAACTTTTCTTTTATGAGAGACTTCATGAACAATTTTCTTAATCATTTGTATGGAAATAGAGCACTTCAAAGTCATGCTCTAGAAAAATATTTCAAAGGAAATGCTTCTGTAATTCGATGTGTTTATTGTGTTGATGTTGAAATTTTCCCTTGGAAAGTTTAATAACACTTTAACTATCACACTACAATGTGTTTGAATGTCGTTATTGAAATCCAAACTCTGGAAGGTGTTGTCTATGCCCCAAAACTTCTTGACTTGCATGAAATATTGCTCGATACTTTGCTTTGTGAAAGAGAAGGGAAAATTTGTTTCTTGCAATCCCAAGTGACAAGTCTGAGACCAAGGTTGAAAACATATCCTATAATATACTTTTGATCATCAAGGTTATCAAACTCTTGAAGGTAACATTGAAAGTTATTGAAAAAGAACATCCCTATGAATCCATGTGCTAATCCATTTTTGTTGTTCCATTCAACTCTCTTTAATCCATCAATTGGGACAACTATTTTTCCCAAGGTCACTTGGTAAATTACCTACTTCTTAATATATCTACCATATAGGGTTTCCAAGAGAAATGTTGGTATTGGTAAGTAATATCTCACTTGAACTAGCCATATTACAATATAGAAGTAAAATTACTCTGAAAACAAAAATTCACTGCTAAAATGAAAAAATATCGAAAAAGTAAGAAAACAAATTACAACCCGAAATTGTCCTAGGATGAAATAGTTATGCCTCTTGGAAGGTTTAGAAATGAGGATTAGAGGTAATTTCTATAAAAATTGTAACACATCAAGTGGAAATTAGTAAAGTCCAAATGTGTGTAAAGTTACAATGACTTCATTTTAAATATTCTCAACCAAGAAAAGCACGCGAAGCTATTTCAAACTTTGTTTATGTTACCCCATAAACTAACACTTTAATGTTAAAGTCCAAAAATGCATTGCTATCCTATGGGGAACTTGGAGAACTTATCCAAAGTGACCACAATAACTTTCTTCCACTCTTTAGATTGGCTCTTTTCCAACTCATAGGGGTAACCCTAATATAGGATTGCTAAAGATTAGGCAATAAGAGCTCAAGGTGAAATGAAGAGAGGCTTTATCAAAACAAGTGTTGTACTATATGAAAATGAAAAGATGATGGGTGGATCAAGTCCTGTTCCTATCCATTGGTCATTGAGTAAAAGGATCAAACTATGAGTGATGTTCATACATATGATTAAGGCATGAAAGAGCTAAAATGAAGACATCTACAATCTTCCTTAGCTTGTTAATATGAAATGAGGAATATAATTGGAGAAACCATTTAAGGAAAACCTCTAAAGATATCTTGCAAGTGTGTTTATCTAATAGAAAAAATAAATTCCATCCAACCCAAATTAGGAGATTTGACCATCACAATAACATTTCCATCAAATAAACATCAAAGGTATTGAAAGGGAATTCAACCACCAACAAGACACTTATAAGAGGTAAGTTGTTTGTTAGGATATTTAGACACTTAGGAGTTAGTTAAGATCTACTTGGTCTAATATGTCGTTAAGTAAAAGTGTGTTTCTTTAGTATACATTAGTATGCATTTGTAGTTAGGAAATCAGACGGTCACGATATGTTCCCAACATAGAGTGATATGATGGTTCATACTCTCCTCGATCTTAACGACCATTGATCCATGGATTAACAACCGATTGGTCCATGATCTCTATTTAAAGAGCATGGAGGGTCATTTGCCGACGATCGATTGTGAGAAACTCTCTTGTAAAATCTCTCTGTAATCTTTTTCTTTGCATTAATAAACTGCTCCAAGTGGCCGTGTTGGCTGGGGCTGTGGATGTTTCCCCGTAGGGGTTTTACCACGTGAAAACATCGGTGTGTTGAT
>SNQJ01S0117194.1:16115-41931 GCA_010110895.2 Picea sitchensis
TAGTGATGGAGGCTAGTACTGCTGGCAGGACAAGTATGGCTGAGAAGAAGAAAAGATGGGCCCTCAAGGGCCATGCTCAAGTCAATCTGCTCTCGTACTCCATGTCTAGGACCATGTGGGCCTCGAGACATGATATCCTAGTTATCCCTAGATATCGGGGATAACAAACCCTAGATAATCTTGCCAAATTTCAATGCTAAGCTACAAGAAACAATAAAAAGTGAGTAGATCTAGATATTAAATCAAAATACTTTGAAATAACTAACTAGAAGCTCACTAGATCTATGACAATACTATCATAAACCCACACACGCAAAATACTTTGTTAAATATTTCTACTATAGATCTCAAAGCATGCATAAGAAGAAAAAAAAAACAAAGGAACAAGATCACCTCATGAAAAGTATGGCACCAAGAAGGCTCTTAACACCATATGTCCTCCAAAGATTTCCTTTATTGATAGTAGAAGGTTGCTGCAAATACTTGCAACAAGCTTCTCTCCAAAAAAACTAGAGCAAAGATGAGAAAGAGAAGAGAATGGGAGAGATGGGAGAAATTTGAGCGTAATATTAGTAGGCAAAGAATAGATGAGAAAAGAGGAGGGGAGGGCCTTTATTTATACTTGGGAAGCAAGAGTTACCCCTCTTGGATGCTTTCCAAGTGTCAATCTCTAAGAAATATTGAACATCTCAAGGAGGGGGGTGCACTTCTTAGGGTTTTAGTGCTTTTAGGGTTTTGGTAATTGAATGGAGGATGAGTTGGCACCTTTTTGACTTTATCCAACAGCTAATTAGACAAAGGGGGGCTTAGGGAGGGAGGAAGCTTCCTGTAATGTTCCTGACTTGGCAAGTCTAGGAAACGTTGCTAATGTGTGTGTAGGATTAATGGTTTACAGCATATAAATGATCATATAATAACAAATGCGACAAAAGACTACAAAGTTTATATCATGATATCTCTGCAGAGTACAAATGTTGAATGCAGCTGAATAAAAATGAATCACTCGGCTAGATAAAATGACAAAAGGATCTTAGCCGGAATACAATAAGAAAACTAAATGATAATACCCGATAATAGAGGAGCACTGCGGGATCAATGGATGAGCTGGAACTATGACAGCTCGCACGGTAACTACTGAAAGTCCAGAAAGTTCACCCTGGTGGCTAAACCTCTCGGAATGACCTGGAAACTGTCCCAAATGGTGTTCCCTGCTCTAGCTCTTCGTCCTGGTGACTGATCGACCCCTCTACTGGTGCTTCTGGACCCCGGATGGATACCCCTGGGGGAATACGCCCCTCTCACAGGAAAGCTACGCCCTAGTGATTCCATCGTCGGAATCGGCTGAGTACTATCTCGAAATGATCGCCTTAGCCTGTTGTGAAATGGGTCAGAAGGGTTTCCCTGGATCTGATCTAATGATCGCTCGGGAACCCCGAATGTGTCCGCCAAAAGTGTCGCACTCCCAAGTCTGGAAAATGCTCCACAGATGATTACTCCATCAGAATCGAATGAGGAACCAGGTGAAAGATGCGCCTTGCCTTCCTCTCAACTAGGTCGGAGGGGAATCTTTGAACTCTCCCTGGATGGGACAAGTCAATCCACCGAACCTCCTCAGAAGTTGCGCCCTCACCCTGGATAAGTGCACCCTTGCTGTTGGAATATGTGTAATTGCTGCTGAAGAATGATGGAGGACCTGTGTGATCTTCCTGGTGACTAGGGTGTGTCTCTCAACACCGAAATCAGCCAACTGGTGTCTTCCTCCTAGAATCCACTAAACTATCTTTCCTGAGATGCGCCTCTCTCCTCAATGACAAGTCAAAATCTGCATAATAATGAATTAGGTCGCTGACCCTTCTCTTATAGCTTTCCTAAACCCTAATTCACTATTGAAACCCTAATTCATTGTTGACTTCTAATTTTAGCTCGTCTATTCTATTTTTAGCTCATAATGGCTTAAAAAACGCTTTTAACCACTTTTAGCTCAATGTCACTTTCCAAACATAACACCTTTGACTGGAGTGACCTCTAGTAACCCTGTTTACCGCTTTTCTGGCCCTAGCTATAGTCTAATGGGGCGGTTTAGACCATTAAACCTCCTCTCTGGAGCTCCTATTTGGAAAGGAACATTACAGTCCTCCCTTCCCGAAATTGCCTGTCCTCAAGCAATAACAATCTAGGGTGTTGCAACACATGCTCGCTCTCCCAAGTAGCATCCTCTACTGGAAGCCCTCTCCATCTGATCAAACACTCTCTGATGACCCTGCTCCTCAGTTTCCGCTCCCGTAACTCCAAAACCTCTCCGGAACCAACTCCAACTATCCCTCCTCGTCCAATGGGGGAAGCTCCTCCGATGTGCTAATGAATTGTCCCATTGCCATTTTGAGGCAAGATACGTGGAATACATTATGAATCTTTCTCCCCTCTAGAAGCTCTAGCTCATAAGCAACCTCGCCTACTCGACGCATGATCCTGTAAGGACCATAAAATATGGGCTTGAGCTTCTTCGCCCCACTCTTCTTCAGAGATGACTGTCTATAAGGTTGGAGTCTCAAGAAAACCAAATCCCCAACCTCAAAGTTGCGCTCTATCCTGTGCCTGTCCGCACTCATCTTTTGTCGGTTCTGTGTCATCTGCAGGTTCTCTTTCAGCAACTTGACAATCCCCTGACTCTCTATGATCCAATCCTTGGCCTTGGGAGCTCTGCTCTCCCCAAAAACCAAGTATACCAAAGTGGGAGCATCATATCCATACAATATGCTCGGAAGAGTGTCATACCAATAGACATGTGGAAAGTGGTGTTGTAGCAACGTACAATGCTCGGAAGGGTGTCATACCAAGGGACATGTGGATGCTTTCTTTACATCCATCTAATGTAGTTTCCAACCCATGGATGCAGCTAGCGCAATGATAGTACGGATGGAAGTGTATCGAACTACTGGGGCAAATGTCTCATCATAGTCAACTCCCTCTACTTGTGAAAATCCTCTGGCTACAAATCTCGCTTTGTATTTCTCGATACTTCAATCAGCTGCATGCTTGATCTTATAGATCCACTTGGAAGTCACTATCGACTTCCCTTCTGGTCTCGAAACAATATCCCATACATCATTCTTCAAGATGGATTGATATTCTTCTATCATGGCATCTTTCCATACTTGCTCACCTGTCGCTTCTCCATGACAAGAAGGCTCAAAATCAATGATGTGGCTCATGCCTGAAAAGTAGCTCGAAAATCTCTTTGGTCTCTTGCTCTCTCGGGATGTGCCTTGAGGGGTTGCATGTCCCTCTGCCTCCTGCAGAGTTTCTCGAGCCCAGGCAGGGCTTTTATGCCCTACTGCAATATCTCTTAGGATATCAACTAGAGCAATTGGATCAGCTGGAACAACTGGATCAACTGGAATAATGTTTTTCTCCCTCTGAACTGCTAAAGGGGGAGAAGGTATTGTCTCAATGTCGATCTCCATCTGAGATTCTTTGGATCCTAGAAAGTCTATCTCTTCTTCAAAGATAACATCTCGCTTATCTCAATCTGTCTCTGACCAGGGATGTAAGTCTAATATGCCTTCGAAGATTCGTTGTATCCCACAAATGTACCCTTTCTCCCTAAAGGGTCTAACTTGGATCTCTTCTCTTTGGGTACATGAAAATATATTGGGCACCCAAACATCCTGAAGTTTCCAATCTTAGGCTTAACTCCAGTGAAGGCTTCTTCAAGAGTTATGTTCTTCAAAATCTGGTGAGGACTCCTATTCTGAACATATATTGTTCTCATGCATGCTTCTGCCCACAGAGTCATAGGTAGACTCTGATCATGTATCATCGCTTTGGTTTCCTCGATGACGGTTCTGTTCTTCCTCTTTGCAACCCCATTTTGTTGAGGGTTGTAAGAACTGTGCACTCCCTCTTGATCCCTACTTCAACACAGAAATTGTTGAAATCCTTGGAGGTGTATTCTCCTCCATTATCTGATCTTACTACCTTGATCTTTCTTCCGGTCAAGTTCTCAACCTGAGCTTTGAATTCTTAAAATTTTGCAAGGACTCCATCCTTGTTCTTCAGGATATAAATCCAAGTTTTTCGAGAGTGATCATCTATGAAAACCACATAGTACAAATATCCATTCAGGGAGGCAAAAGTCATTGGCCCACACACATCTGAATGTATCAAGTCCAAGATTTCCTTGGATCTATTGTCACTGCTCAAGAAAGCCCCTCTGAGATTCTTGCTAAGGGCACAACCTCTGCAAACACCTTTATGTTGAATCTGTATCTCTGGAAGGCCTATTACCATTTTCCCTAGAATTGGAAAAGCTCTATAATGAATGTGAGCAAGTCTCCTATGTCTTAGCTCACTCAAGTTGATAGTATCATGTAACAGGGCCTGGACTAGTCTAATGGTCAATCTATATAAGCTACTTTTTCGAACACCAATTACTTTGGAAAAATTTATATGTGAGTCCTTGTGCCATGCAAGAACTTTTCCTTCAAAAAAGGTAACCTTGTAGCCTTTGTCTTCTAAGGCAGAAATGGAGACAAGGTTCCTCTTCATCCCAGGTACATATAGTACTTCACTTAGTTGAAGATGCATGTCAGAATCTAGTTGGAAAGTTGAAGTTCCAACCCCTTTCACATTATATCTAGCATCGTCTCCAAGGACAACATGTAGATTGCTCTCTTTCTCAACAAGATTAGTCAAGTGATCTTCAAAACCGGTCATGTGCTTGGAGGCACCACTGTCTATTAACCAAGTATCATCATTAGTAGGAACCATACCTGAGAGTGTTGAAATGAATAAGAAGGCTTCTTCTTTCATGTCTTCATCTCTCTGAAGTCTTGGCTTTCAGGAATTGTATTTGCTTGATCCATCAAGCTTAACTTCCATCACAGTTTTGTTCATCATATTTTAGATTCTTCACAACCCTTGCCAACTGGGCTAGAAAACCTAACAGCTAGTCTAGGCTAGCAACCTTAGGTTTTGTTGGGCTTATGACTGCCAAAAATAAGCCTTGAAGCTCAGAAGAACATCGGTGAGCTAAAGAGCTCCTTCAATGAACTGCAGAAACCCTAAATCTGAATTTTCTGCAGAAAATTGTGAAATCCTAGGGACAAAAATCAAAAAATTTCGGAATTTCACTTCGAGAGTCTCTGGAGATGCGCTGAAGGAGGTCATACACTCCTGTCAAATTTCCAGCCCCAACATCCAAGTGTAAAGTGTTGAAATCCCCCAAAAGGAGAGGGTTGTACGGAATTGCAGAGAACCCTAGAGGGCCGAATGAAATTGCAGAAAGAAGAGGATGGCTACTTAAATGCTTGTGCAATGGGTTCTTCAAGACCTATACTCTGATACCATGTTGAATTTTCACCATGCTAGGCTCAAGCATGAGGTTTATTTCAATTTTAGCATTTACTTGAACCATAGACAAATGCAGCTACACCATTAACAATTGCTACAATAACCAAGTTCACAAGAAGAAATACCATGCACGAGAACACAAGAAATATCCTGGGAAACCCTTCTCAACAAGGGAAGAAAACCCAGCAATCCTTTGTTATATTCTCAAGAGAAAGACCTCCCACACCATAGACCTAGCACACAAAAGGGTGCTCTCCACAACCAAGAAGGCTAGCACCCAAGAGAGGTGTGCACTTCAGTCCTAGAATATGTACTCTCTGAAATTTCCAAAATCACATCTGTGTTGTGTTTCATCAATGGGGAAATCACCTTTATTTATACTAGATTGGACACATAAAAAATGGTGTCTATTGGCACAACAGGGCCGACCTCAATAACTCATAATATAATTAATAATTACCATATTAATTATCTTTTACATTAATTATCTTTCACTTTATGGTGGGGTCGACCTGTACCCTTTACATCACAATTAGGGTTACAGGTAAATCTAACTCTTAGACAATATAGCAAGGGATCTTATACACCCACTAGTGCTCAGCCACTAGGGGCACGTCCACCTATGCTCAGCCACAGAGATGTCCTACTCAACAGATCTCTATCTCACTGAGTCTCACAGGAGAATCATCTGGACACACACTCACTAGTGCTTAGCCACTAGGGTCACGTCCACCTGTGCTCAACCACAAGGACGTCCTACTCAACAAATCTCTATCTCACTGAGTCTCACAGGAGAATCATCTGTAGTACCACATCGTCTCAACTCTCTACACAAAGGAGAACGATACACCCATCACACGGGCACCTTCACCCCTCACAGGGGTACACATTGTTTCAACTCAAACGACACACTCATCTCATGGGCATCCTCCCCACACAGGAGCACACAACGTTCCATCTCAGTCTCAAAGAGGAACGACACACCCATATCATGAGCACACCCAACTCATGGGCTCTCTTGCAGGCCGAGTCACTCAGTCTGTGTCCTGGAGGATGTCTCACGCAGTTGTAATCATCAACATCTTTTGGAAAAGTTTGAGGGGTTTTCAGTGGCTGATTTTGTTGTTGTAATACATTCAATGTTACAGCTATAAGTCTGATATAATTTGATGCAGAGAAGTGTTTACAACAGCCTTCTCTTTTAATACTAGAATATTGGTTTTTCATCTTGAGTTTAGCTAGTCATTAACTAGCCTTTCTCTTGTATTTTCTACTTGATCTCTAGCATTTATTGAGCAGCTTATAGTACCATATTATTTTTGATATACACTGATATCTATTGCTGCAAATTAGGGACAGCAAGCTTAGCTTGCTGATCCAACTAACATACATCATTGCAAAGTCTTTTTTCTTGTGTCTCGGACAGGTACTTCACCATTTACAGGTTACTCAACATACTTAGCAACCCTTGGACCTTCCCAAGACTTCATTCCACACATTTCACTCCACTTAGACTTGACCTCTAGGGGCTCCACTTCCATCTCTATCCATCTCCATCTCATTCCCCCTAGGGTCACCGGGATCGCCTCCCTAGAGTGACCTAGTCACCCTTGAAGTGCGGGACCTACATCGAGGTGACATTAGATGTACGATTCCCAAGTTGTAGTACTTGCTTTTGTGGTTGGGTCAAGATTTTCCCAACCCACAACTTGCGCTATAACATTTTGGTGCCGCTATCGAGGAAGATTTTGAATCTTCTTCGTACCCTAATGACACTTTGGTAAGCCATCCCAAGCCTTTCCCTTGGCTTGCCTGGCGACTCCATCTAAGGGACGTTCCCTTTCCCTCTTCCTTAATGAGATAATCTTGAAACTCATCTGGCGACTCCACCTTTCCATAAACCTTCTTTCCCCAAATCTTTTCCCCCTGGGAGGTTCAAACCTTCTAAGGTTTACCAAAGAAGGCCTCCTCTACAAACCCCTTAACATAGCCAATATCCAAGGTTACCCTAAGAAAATGCCAACAGAAGCCAACAAGTGGTTGCCAAAGTTCCCAGAAAACAATGTGATAACTGCTGAAGACCACATTTATGTCATGGGTCGGGACATGGACAATGCAAGTATCAATCATGAAGATGTGGCCATGAGGTTATTTTCTTTATCATTGACTAAAGAAGCCCTTGATTGGTTCAAAGGACGCCCTGATAATCATATCACGTCCTATGATGCTTTTTCCAACTTGTTCAAGAATAGATGGTCGAAAAAGGAAGATGGTGGGACACTTGGGACTCAGTTCAATCAAATAAAGAAAAGAGAGAATGAAACAGTAAGGGAATTCATTTCCAGATTTGATAGGTTGTAAATCAAATTCCAACAGATTATCGTCCTACGGCATTATCAGTTCGTCTCCTTTGCATGAATTCTTTTGAAGGGCAGTTCCGATACATTCTCAAAGATAAAAATCCCACATCATTGGCAGAGGCTAAAGAGTTCAATATTGACATTGAAGAGAATCTCCTTGATTCAAAAATAGAACCTTTTCAATACCCTCATACCAAAACAGAAGCAAGGACAAAGGTTTCCAACAACAGTGTTCATGATCTGATTGCTCTCATGACTCAGAAGATAGACCAAATGAATACTCAATTTATTCAAGTGCAGAATCAGCTTATGAACCGTATGACTATAGTGGAAAGAAATAAATCTGCTCCCATACCTAAGTTTGCGAGACTGCAGAGAGATGCCACCGGTTGGAAACCAAGACCTCAACAAGAGGCAAAGGCCCCACATACTTTGAAACCTGTTGTGACAGTATATATAGAAGCTTGGTGTCTCCCATGCCAAGAACCCCACAGGAAAGATGAGTGCCCTCGACGAGACGAAGATTATCCTGAAGATATAAACTTCATGATTTGCAATTTCAACAATGAACAAGTTACCGAAGAACATATCAATGAATCCAGAAGAATAAGAGAATGAGAGGGGAGACTCCAAGCCTTAAGTAAATTGATAGATGATCAGAAGAAGGAATTAAGGAGGAGGGAAATTCTAACCTATAGAAGAAAAAATGCTTCAACCTCTCCATCATAGCCTAATACTGCTCTTCATCAGCAGAAAAGGTGGCTCCACCACCTCCACCGTCGATATGTTAGTTGCTTCCTAATCCAACTCCTACAGATGACATTCAATTGAATATAGATGTTGCGAGCATGTTTGGAAAACTGAATATGACGGTCCCAATGACAGAGATGTGTAAGGTCCCTTCTGTGAAAAGGGAAATTTTGAAAATCTTACAGGTGCCAGCCGAGAAGGAGGATCCTCCCATCATCTTCAACGCTATGTACCTCGATCTGCCAAAGGACAAGAACCCTCGTTTCTATCTTTCATTAAGCTTGGATGGCCTCCGCTTGAAGAACCACAAAGAATATCCTTCCCCAATTGGGGCGCACTCTCCAAGAGAACCAAAAACCAGAAATAGCGAAACTGCAGTTGCAACTACTGCTGCACCTGCCTAATGCGCACTACAAAAGGAGAATTGCCTGAATGTACAAATGAATTGACTCCGATTAATATTTATACTAATTTGGGCACCTGTCTGGGTCCGACTTCTTATTCTAGGTCTTTATTATTTATGTGGGCCAACTTCTCTTCCTGGAAATTATATTTCCATTTTATTATTATTTCCTGTGGGCCGACTTCTCCTTTGTGGTCTTCTATGTTACTTTATTCTTTTCCGGGGCATTCTTCAATTGTTCAATGGTCTTCCTTTGACTTCTTGGAATCTTCTTCTCTAAGAAAAGTTGTCCAGGAGAAAAATACCTCCCGCGGCTACCAAAACATCAACAAATATATGATCGGTAGATGGTTATTTTGTTTAGAGCTAGAGTTAGCTTGGTTTCCCATGCATTTTGAGAGAGATGTCTACATACATCAAGTGTTGCTACTTTTTAGGAGACACGGTTAGAGTGGGTCTCTTGAGAGTTTGGAGCAGTTCTGAGCATATAGGGATAGTCCTTGTATGATTCTAGGCTCAATAGCACTTTTTTGGGCAATATGCAAGAACTTTCTATTTTTAGCAGTTTGAGCTCTAGGCCCCAGATTTAGATTCCGAGTGCATATTATTGATCCTTCAGACATTCTGAATCTTTTGGACCTTTTCCGGTATGATTTTTCACACATTTCTATTTTTAGCAGGTTGAGCACCAGGGCTCGATGTTGATTCTGATTGCGGAAAATCGAATACAAGGAGTATAATAACATGGACATGCAAGGACTTTCTATTTTTAGCAGTAGACATATGATGGTGGTCTCCTAGTCTTTTCGATCATTTGTGGAGAGTTTGGGTCAGTTTCGACAAGTTTCAAATTTTTGGGACCGGATGGCTATTTTTGGAAATTTATATTCTTAGCAGTCATTGTTATCTCCATCAGCGACAAGTGGCAAGCTCAAATTTCGACATGTGGCAGAGTATCAGGATGTTGTGGCATCTACATGGCATCACAGACCAAGGGCACATTTTCCACAGATTATGCATTAAATGATAATTAATTAAGGTAAAGAGGTGGTGCATGGGTGAGGTGGCATTTTCTGGAGAAAGTTTAGCCACTCAAGGCTAATTTTTCTCACTATATTCCTCTCACATTCCATATTCTCACTTTCCATGCAATCATTTTCTAAAAATTCTCCCTACATTGCTTTTAAACGCAAAATTCCTAAATTTTAGAAAATCCGTAAAAAATAGGGTGAATTTCCCTTTAACTCATAACTCCCTCATCCCTTGGCCAAATTTAGCAATCTAACATGCGTTGGAAAGAAAAAATTATCCTCCATGCATCTTAGCCATTATTTAACTCACCATGCACATACACTCTTACTCATAACTTACCCATACGCATTACTCACTCACACTTATTCCCTCGAGTGCATTAATTCCTAAATTTCTCACTCACACTTATTCCCTCATGCGCATTAACTCCTATTTTCTTCACACTCCTCTCCTATATATTGGATGGTCTTCATTGGTTATTTGTCGGATATTGCAGCAACTAGCATAGTTTCTTTCTCACATTCCTCTCTCTCATTCTTAGTCTAGTTACTCTTCTTTGAGAAAAGTGATAATTTTACCGTTTGTGGACATGCCAATTGTGGCGCAACCAACCCTCTTGCAAGCCTATCAATAAAGAAATCTTGTGTTCGTTCTCTAACTTTTTTTCTTGTCGGTATTTCGTGAATTTTGCAATTATATTAGTCGCTTTCCTTACTGTTCATTGTGATTTATATTGATCTTTTGAGCAGTTTCTTTCTCTATTTCTTGTCTATATTTCGTGTGCTAACCCTGAAGGATCCCTCCAAGCAAACAAACTATGTTTTCCCCTTGTTTTGGACGGTTTTACCACGCTTCCCAAAACATAACAATGGTTGTCTTTTGTCAATAAACGCAGAAAATCAGACTTAGGAAAGCAGCAAATCACCCTAGGGACTCCCCCTTGAGGCTAGCAAGCACTAGCCCAAAAGGAGAGGGGTCTAGCCCATCACAATTTGGGGATTTTCTCCTCGAATTAGCCAAGTTTTCATTGCTGTTATAACAGGTTATATCAGCTCAATTGGAGGGTGGAAATTTGTGCTAACAATATGACAAGGAAATGCTTTCCATCATACAACATTAGCAAACTGGCATCAATATCTTTTGGAAAGTAAATTTTTAATACATAGCGATCATAATAGTCTTCAATACATACTAGTACAAATAACATTCTCTACAAAACAGCAAAAGCGGATTGAGAAAATTGCCTTTTCAATATGGAAATATTACATAAAAAGGGAAAGAAAAGGCAGTTGTCAATGCACTTTCTTGTAAGGATGAAGAGGTAGTAACATACAGAACCTTGGTTCTAGTTCCTAATTGCTTATAAGAGATCTAGGTCGAATACAAAAAGGACCTCAAATCTTGTTATATAATTAATAACCTAGGCCAAAACCCAAAATTTGAATGGAGAAATGACATCCTCTAGTACAAGGGAAGAATTTATCTAACTCCCTGTTGCCGTCCTAATGCACACTTGCTAACGTGAGCTAAGTCCAACTCACTTAGTGTGCCCTCGGAGACACAATGTCTAAGTTCCAAGTCCACACTGTCACCTTGACTGGAACTTCTTCCTTCTAGGCTTACTCCTAGGGAAGCCAAGGGGGGTTGTCCCTAGTTACTAAGTTAATTTTAAAGTTAATGTTCTAGGAGTTAGTTTTAATTTGTTATAGGCCAAAGGGGAGAACTAGCCTATGATAACAAGCAGCAATGCAAAGTGCAAGTCTAATCTATATGAGAGTCAGCCCTTTCCCTAAGTCAACTAAGACTAGTGCCTAAGGTTGGGCAATGGGGTCGACTAAGGTTTGAGGATGTTTCAATCACAAAAGTTTTACAATTGATACAAGTTAAACTACCCCAAACCACAAACCACAATTATACAAAAGAATTCTAAGTGTTACAAAGATTACACCATTTACAAATTAGATACAAAGATACATAAGTTAGATACAAAGATACACCAATTAGATAACAAGATGTAAGTGATTCACACACATAAGCCAAGCATGCCCCAATAGTACTTACACTATTGGACTGCCTTCACTGGCAACAATCACAAAAGCACTCAAGGATCAAAGGAAGTGATGCCTCCCCAAGTGGGATACTCAATCACTTACTTGATCCACACCACAAAGATAATTGATCCACAAGAGATTCAATGTTGATCCACACCACAAAGATAATTGATCCACAAGAGATTCAATGTTGTACTTCAAAGTTCACAGAAGCATGAAAATCATAAACATGTAGTTGCAATAGATAGATAAAACAATGAAATATTCCACTGTATGTTTCCCATGCATACATCTAATACCCCCCAAACATACAAGTGATCTATGCAACTAAGTGTTGTAGGAGTTATTAAAGATTTTATAAATTTTACCCCTTCCCTGTTAGATGTGTGCTTCAAGCTCCTCCTCCCTTGGCCAAATGATCACTATGTTCTCAAGATAGTAAGGCTAATCCAGGTCTTTACTCCTAGCTTCCAAGGTCACTATTTAAGAGTTCACCGTATGGATCTTCCCCAACTAAATCACGAGATCTGCCTCCGCCACTTCCCTCGTGTGTCCTCAAAACCCGCTTTTAGATGGTAGGAGTGGCTGAATGAAGCCTTTAAAATGTTGCTAAATGTTATTATGACCGGTGGCCTTTTTAGGGGTGTTTGGTTGCTTTTAGGAGTGTTTTAGACCTTTAAAATTTTAGTTTTTAGCAAAGATGGGTCAGAATGAAATGTTGTGAAATCGAGTGCTTGTAATGTGTCAATTAAACCATCAATAACATAGCATAACGCAAAGGAAATGTAGCACAATGTTATACCATCAACTCATAAAACCATTCACATATAAAACTCGAAGTAGCGATGAAGGCGGCACTTTCAGAATGTAAACCATGAGTGTATATGCCTTAGACCATAAAATGAAATAACTTGAGCGTATAGATGCTTGAAGTGTGAAATGCTTAGCTCATAAACATAAGACGCATGTAAAGCATGTATGAAATGATAGATTGAAACGTAAATACTTAAAACCATGAAAGAAGGGAATGGAGCATCACAGTATCCATCATCAAGGCACACCATCCATAACCATAAGCATGCGAATTGAAAAAGGAAAGGAGGGACGAATTGCTAAAGTGAGTACCAAAATCAGATCTAAGAGCTAACCATCATCCATATACGTTGGCTAAGCTTACGAAAATAAAAGCGCTTGAGAAATGAGAAACTTAGCGCATTAATAAAAAAACTTTAAACCACTTCACATCATATGCAAATAAGATTTGTAAATAGAATAATGAGAAGACGAGATATAGCATCTAAGATTGCATCTAGATCATTAAACCATTCACCATGATAGCATAAGCATATGAAAGTGAAAAGATTAATGGAAATAAAACTTAGAAAGATGACTACTATCTAAGATATTCTAACTACTTGGCATATAGATCATAACAAGTTAATTTCCCCTTAAGCAAAGGCGATTTTGGGAATGACTCACCCAAGGTGCCTAAGAATATGAACAATAGAACAAGTTAGAAATCAATTTCCTTGGGCGATTTTGGGGATGACTTCAAGGTGCCAAAGCATAAAAACAAAACTCGAATCAAAATAAATTTCCTTAGTTACACATTTGGGGATGACTCCCCCAAGGTGCTTCCAAGTAAGTTATATTAATACCATCAGATATAATCGCTATCAGAGCAGGCATTCACTCATGTTCCTAAGATACGAGATTAGACAAAGCCCCGGTCGACCGTCAAAGTAAAATATTATGAATTTAATACTTAAATAAACTAAAAATTGAAAGAATGACTTGAAATGAAATAACAAATCAAGCCAAGACGATTTTGGTGGGTTGGCTAGGCCAAGCACACCCCAAGGTGTCTATAATATGTTATCTCACAAATATACAAGAAAGAATTAATGAAATAGCTTGAAATACAAGTAAATACACAACGAAAAGTTGGAAAATCGTTACCCAAAAGAAGATTTGTCTTGATTGAGCTTTGAGGACGAATTTAAGAGTTTCCTTTGTTGCCGGTGGTAGTTTTCAGAAAAACCCAGCTTGTCGAAATGCTGAAAAACATACTCAAACGTTAAAGAAATTCTCGCTTACACGTAAAATCACATAAAAATCTGCAAGAAAATGATATATTATTGTCCTATCCTAGAGTGTTAGAATGTTGAAATAAATATGGAATGTGTGCAAAAATAAATATGGAAAAATGTAATGTTTGGAGGTGAGAAAGGGCTAAGGGTATTCTCTTCGATGTTATCCATTAATCCGCTATCCCCCATATCTAGGGATAACTAGGAGATCAGTCTCGAGGCCCACATGATCCTAGACATGGAGTACCAGAGCTTAATTTTAAGCATTTATCCTGAGGACCCATCTTCTTCTCAGCCTTTGTCCTGCCGTCCGCATTCACTCATCATCACCGACTGGCTCCATCGTAGAGGTTCTGTTCCATGAGGTAATTGGTCCGAGGTATCATGGTATGTGTCATATTTGATCATTATAACCCTCTTATGTATGCATTATTGACTCTTTTCATTTCGTGATAACCGCTGATCTTACACCACCTATTTGACCACCTGCCAGTAATCGGGACCGGGTAGCGAAAGCTTGGTATTCATGGGTTTTGGGCAGCCCACCAAAGGGGGTTTGAAGAACCATCGTCCATTCCCCTCATATTATCACTTTTTCATCTTAAAACCCACTCACCATCCCATTCCCCTAGTTCAGCCATTAGATGACCATCCGGGGTACATCTTTGCCCGGGAAGAAGGCTAAAGGCCCAAAAGCCACCGGTAAAAGATAAAAGCCATAGAAGAATGAAAACCTAGAGATGTTTTCACTAAGGGATCCCCGCGAAGGTAATAAAAAGCCTCTCGATAAGTAACTGAGGGACCCTAAGAAAACAATAAATAATAAGTGCAAGACTTAACCAAGAGGATGGAGGTCTCATCACAGCCGGCCCATTATGTTCATAGGTATTTAGCAAGACATGACATTGCCATTATCTCATCACCAAACTGTGGCAAGGACCTTTGGTTGCATGGCCAAAGGAAGGCCCATCAATGAAATTCTCTCATTTCTCACAAGACACCAAAGGGTAATGCTGTCAGCTCTTGCCACCTAGCAAAGGCAGTGTCCCCTTTGTCAAAGCTTGTAGCAAAATACAAATAAATAAAGATAAGGCATTAAGGGCTGGAAAAATTGCATCCATGACCTGCACACCAGCCTCCCACAAAGGCACCAGACACACTAAAATTTCTAGGTCTGACTACATGACTAGACATCCCTAAAACCACATCACATTACTATACATGGTTTGAATAACCCCTTTATGAAAACTTTCCATTTCGTAAGGTTAGCCCAATAGGTTGCCCTTTGGTTGCTTTCTACTTTGTATAGTGGGTTTGTGTAGGGTCTTTGAGCTATTAGAAGACTTGTTAGAGATGTTATGCATATATTCGATAAATTTAATGATGAAATGTGATTTACATTGCCATGTTTGACTAATGAGCCCCTGAGGGCGAGGCTTTTGATGTGCGCACCATGGCCTCGCGATGGCAACAGGATGGCAGGTATCATGGGGAGATGATCGCCGACCTCCAGGGGTCAAGAGCCCATCGGATGACGCTGGGATGGCGTGAGGCGTGATTGCCAGTGATTAGCCCTTGCACATAGGAGAAGATGGATGTTTTCATCAGGACGCTTGGCATAGATTTAGCCCATGATCGCCCCCAACAGCCTGGACGCTGGACCCGGGGCTTGATCAGGACGCCGCCAGGGTAGGATGGACGATGTCTAGGGCGCTTAAAGACAAACAGGGCTTGATTGGCAATGACAAGTTGGAGCCCCAGGGAGGGCAACGTCTGTCTATTTGATGTTATTGAGCCCAAAGGCCAACGCTCCCTTTAGGGGTTTGGATCACTTCTTGACTTTCTCGGCCAAGCCATTTTTGCATTTAGCATGTAAAAGTAACAAATGATTAAAATCTGAATCATAGCCTTGTCGGGCTATTTTGTTGACCTATTTTTAAATTTAAGGTCAAAGTATTGTATAAATAGAGGATGTTTTTCCTCTTTGAATAACATAACTTGCTCTCATTTGGGAGAGAGACTTAGGCCTTATTCTGTTCTTCTTGTCTCTTGGAAGTGTAGCCAAACTCTTGGAGGAGTTATTTCTGGTGAAGTGGTGCTATATGCTATTGGAAGGTTTACAACCAGGGTGACAATGCTACTTCATGATCTTGTAAGTGTTCTTCATCAAAGCTTCTTGATTGAATAGTTGCTTGTCTACCATTTGCATTCATTGTTATCTTGATTTTACTTGATCCTTGAAACCCTTGGGAGCCAACACAAGTAGGTCGTGGCTTTATGTCTCCATAGCATAAGCTTATAGCCATTTGATCTCTGAGGGTTTAGCCTGCACATAGCTACACTAGCCTTCTTTTATCTTGGAGCTAGTTTTGAGTACAAGTTGAAGAAAGAAGGATTCTAGGCCTAATTGAGTTTAATGCAACTGGTTTCTAGGGTTTGAGAAAGCCTTACATAGCAACACTTTTTCACCATGACTCTCTACTTCTAAGCCAGCCGCTTTGCCAAGAAAGTCTTGAGGAGAGGGATTGAAGCACTAGGCCTAGCTTTTAGCTACACCTAGGTTAGTCTTTCTCCTAGGGTTAGGTTTGTGGCCTTGCTTTAGCAACACCATCAAACCCAAGTCTCTTTTGTCCTTAAGTTTGAACTCTTCCTAAACCATTAGCTTTACCCAAGTTCAAATTCATTAACCCAAGGCACTAGTCTAAGATTGATTTGTTTGAGCTTGTTATGTCTTAAAAATCTTTCAAACTACTAAATCTAAAACCACCAACTTACGCCTAACCCTAGGTAATTCTTGAACTAACTTTAAGTGGACAACTGGCCTTAATTTCACTTTGCTTGGATAGAAAGCTTAGCCTATTCTCTTTTTATAGTCATGGAGTTAAATTGAACTTTGTCGGGTTGATTTTGTCAAAATGTCCACCATTGGCTAGCTAAACTGCAAAACAACAAAAGTTATAGTCAGTGGACGCTTTCATACATCATTAGAACTCTTGTTTGGACCCTAAAATGTTTCAACTTTGTCATTTCTTTGATTGGTCTTGAGCTCATGATTACTTTTGTGAATTTAATATTGAAATGTGGTGCTCTTTTCCTTTCATATTGACTCATTGATAAGGTTTGACGTCATACTTGAGGTGACTCCAGAATAAAATTTGTATAAGGGTGACGTCACATTGCTTGTATATCTAGTTTATGCCTAAAACGCTGTGACCTTTTACCTTATATATTGATTGACATTGAGATATTGATATAACTGTGAGCTTATTTCCTCAAACGCTTCAATTCCTTTGTCATGTTTTGACCTATTGATACAGGTAAGACGTCACACCCATTGCGTAAAACATTATATAGTGACGCAAAGAATCCTTGCATATGAGCTGATTTGACATTGCATTAATGAGTGTGCATGGTTTAATTGTAATTACTGAATGCCTTGATAATTTGTTGAAGAAGTGACTTTTCCCTTTCGTTTGATAATCATTGACTTCATTAATAATAATTTCATTCAGTTCATATATACGTGATAGAGATAGTCATTGATTTCATGAAGTACTAACCCACCGCTAGCTATTATACTCTAGTTGTATTTGTTTTGTCTCTCAAACAGGTGCATTCTTCAAGGGATTCTCTTCGACTATCTCTCTTGGGCAAAGAATCTGTGAAAAGGGTTTCCTTGACTTGACCTTTACCTTAGCCCTTCATTAAGCCAGATTGCCTTAGGGACGCCTCCCTTTGACTCTGTTCTCCTAACAGAAAGAGCCCCCATCGAGGTGACAAAGGGTGGGAAGTTCACATTGGTTTCAAGCCCTGATTCAAGCCCTTGGACCTTTCCTACAAACCAAAAGCACAAGTCCTTTGAGATCACCCTCAGAAACTCAAGAAAATATGAAGTGCATGGAAATAGATAGTTATATTGAAATAAGCTTAGAACGAAAAACTTGCAAATCCTAAGCTACCCAACATGAACATAAACTAACAAGAATACTCTTCAATTAGTTTACCCTAGTAGAATACTCTACCAAAGATCTACTTGCTACAACACACCAAATAGAATGCAAGTCACCTCATGTGAAGAAGAAACAATACCACTCTTCTCCTCCAAAATCCTCCAAAGCTTTTCACTATCCAGTACAAGAGAGTGTTGGAGAAATACTTCTTTCCAAACTCTCAAGAGCAATGAGTTGAGTGGCTTGACGGCAAGAGCAAGAAGGTGGAATGAAATTTCACAGAGTAACAAGAGGTCAAAGAATGGTGACTACAACAGAGTGAGAGGGTCTTACTTATACCTCAAGGGCAAAGTGAAGGCATCTTGATGAATGCCAAGTGTTAAATCTCAAGAGAGCATCAAATTAAGAGGAGGGCCTTAGGTTTCCCATGGATTGCCGAGTTGGAAGGGCTGCAATTTTCATAAGGGGAAATGGTTATCAGGCTAGGGGCGCATCTCTCATGGGAGGGGCCCATAACAAGTGCCAAGTCATAAACAAGTGGCAAATGAGGAGAAGGAAACATGAGTGAGCCACCTATGAAAGGAGTTGGAGCGTGGGGTCCATTAAAAGGTGAGGTGGAGCTTTAGGAGGGGCCCACACAAAGTTTCAAGTCATATTATTAAGGTTTGGGTTAAGGGGGGTCGTTTTTCCCTTAGGGAGTGGGTAAAAAGAGTGAAAAAGTGAGTTAAAGGTGTAGATTAGGTTGTTAAGTGGTTAGATGGTTTGGGTAGGTTAGGGGGCTAACTGCTCATTGCCAAATCTCTACCACTAACTCATTAACTCAAAATTACAAAATTTTGACATTCTGCAATGTCAATTTTAGTAATTAAAATTGTTGTTTTGACTGACTCTGACTCTGAGTGGACTAAGACATAGTAAACTTAGTCCGACTGAGCTGAAACTTGGTCAATGGGTGTAGGGGGTGCTATTCCATTTCTTTTGAGCACAAATACCCCTATCAAAAACCCCACAACCGAGTTTTTACAATATTTGCTCAAAAACATTTAATTAATTAAATAATTAAAATTCCAACCTTAGGAAAATTAATTAATTTAAATTAATTTAAAAAAACTTATCTAGACTCTACGAAATTCCGCGAAACTTTCTACACTGTCTGACATGGTCATTTACAACATTCTTAAACAATAGATACCAAGGGACGAGACCATTAGGACGCCGTTCACCACTTTGGAGGAAATTATTGCATATGTGGAGGGAAAAACTCAAGGGAAGTCAGCCAGGCCCGAGAGCCCGGTTAACAACCTGAGGATAAAAAACCCTCGGTGAAAGGAACTCCCCCAATGGAAACATCCAAGGGTACCTGACCTAACTATGATCCATGCAGACTTATTACATTATTAACCCACGCAGGGGTGCGGAAATTTCGTTTACAAAATTTGTGCTGGAGCATCAAATGCCCAAGTAGAACCAATACTGTCTTCAACATATTTGCATCTGATGATGCAAGCTTCATGGCACATGAGTTGACCCCTAGCTGAATAGGCGGTCAACACTCCCTTATCAAATTTAAAAATAAAAGTCTAAAGAGAATCCCATGATTCACTAGCTGCAGGACATGTAGGTTTAGAGAAAAGAATCCCATGATTCACCAATTGCAGGTCATGTAGGTTTAGGAAAAAGAATCCCATGATTCACCAGTTGCAGGTCATGTAGGGTTTTTCTAAACCTACTATAATGCATGAAAATTGTCTTATTAGAAGGGGATGAACAAAGACATTTGGAAATATGTTGCACGATGTAACATATTCCAAAGGAATAAAAGTGAAAATGTTATGTCATCACACTTACTGCTCATACTAGACATCCCAAACCAAAATGGGAAGAAATTTCCATGGATTTTATTGAAGGGTTACCCCTGTCAGATGGGAAGGACAAAATCTTCGTGCTACTGGACAAGTTAACCAAGTGTACACATTTCATGGGTGTAAAGAACGTAGACTCAACAAAGCAAATTGTTTAAGTATTTTCAAAAATATCTATAAATTGCTTGGGTTTCTAAAGATTATTGTCAATGATTGGTGTTGTCGTCCTTATACATACTTGCAAACGTGAGCAAAGTTCAGCTCACTTAGTGTGTCCTTGGAGGCACAATGCCTAGGTTCACAGCCCACGCTGTCACTTTGACTTAAACCTCTTCCGTCTAGGCTTACTCCTAGGGAAGCCAAGGGGGGTAGACCCTAGTTACTAGATGTGATTAACGTTATGTTCTAGGAGTTGGTTTTAGTTAGTTACAAGGTTGGGGGGATAGACTAACCTATGATGCAAAGGTAGCAATGCAAGATGCAATGATTTACTTATGACAAGCAAGCCTTTTCCCAAGACAACTAAGACTAGTGCCTAAGATTGGCAAAGGGGTGAACTAATGTTTGAGGAATTTAGATTACAAAATCATTACAAAAGATTACAAATTAGTACAACTATTCCACAACAATGTTAGATACAAATACTTATAACCAAAAACGAAATGATAGATGTTACAACAATTACGAACAAGAGATATACAACAAGATACAAAATTAGAGCAACAAAGTCTAAGAGTTACAAAATATAAAGATACAAAGAGACAAATTAACCATGTGCTTGTATGTGCCGGAAATTAAAGGAATTCAAAGCATGAAGATCATCAACACATCAAGCCAACCATGCCCCAATAGCACTTACTCTATTGGACTGCTTATCAATGGCAACCACAACACTCAAGACCCAACAAGAAAGTGCCTCCAAAGGGGATGCGCAACCTCTTGATATGATCACACCATAAAAAACACTAACAAATGAGATATACTTTAAAGAACAAGTGCTCCACAATACATAAAAGATGACACTTAGATGATTAATCCACAATGCAAAAGAAATAGACTTGCATGTAAAATTAAAAGTGAAGAGTGCTTGCAAGTATTGCTTAGATAACAACCATTAGATATACCACAATACATAAAAGATGACACTTAGATGATTAATCCACAATGCAAAAGAAATAGACTTGCATGTAAAATTAAAAGTGAAGAGTGCTTGCAAGTATTGCTTAGATAACAACCATTAGATATATCAATAAAGAAAATGATGTCCAAATGCTTAGTGAATTAATGAGTTACTTAAAGATTATTAAATTTTGAATTACTCCTCCCCCAATTACCAAATGGCTGTTGGATACTCAAGAAGTTAGGCAACGAGGCCTACCCTAGCTTCACAGGTCAACCCTAAAGGTCCAAGTACTACCGAAAAAGACGTCGCGCGTCGTGAGACCGTCCCCGGCCTAGCACCTTCCGTTGCCTTCCTCAAACCCTGTTTTAGATGCCGAAGATGGTGAATTAAAGTGCCCTATTAAGTCTAGTATGTTATTATACCTAAGGACTAAGTATTTTAGGGTGTTTGAGAGTGTTTAGGTGACTTTTACTTGCCTTAAAAAAGTGAAATAAGCCCAAAACCGAAACTTTTATCCAGCCAGAAAATTGTTCTTAAATCATGAGATTAAAGCATTAAAACATATAAGAAACTTAAGAAAAACATGTTGAATGAAGTGTTGTTCCTACACCATTCACATGCCCATATGTACTTCAAACTTGAATGAAAATAGATGTTTTAAAAGATAAGATATTTGCAAATGAAAAACAATTACTTTTAAACCATCATTATTTAGCCATGTGTGTATTGCATTAAGAGATATGCTATGAAAATGAAACTTGAAAAACTTAAAGCATGAAATTTAATCTAAGTTAAAGTGACAACGTGGACTTTGAACCTAGCCATTGTGCCTCCGAGGACACACTAAGTGAGCAGGACTTAGCTCACGTTTGCAAGTGTGTATAAGGATGGCAACAGGGTCCATATATGATCCAGGAAATAGCAGGTCCTAATTCTTTCTACCTCAGCCATTTGGATGGTGAGCCCATGAATATTCCAAGGAATGGGCAACAACTCAAGCTATTTTTCAAATGATGACCAACATGGTGTCCAAAGGGGCACCCTTTGTAACGTATCTCTAACCTTTTTCCTTTGATTCTTTCAATTTTGTTATTATTTCATTTATGTATATAGTTCATTGTATAGTCATTTCATTTATGTGATTATTTTTAATATCATTTCATTTATTTGATTATGGTTTATTCTTTTTACACATGTACTTATGTTGGGTATTGGTGACAACTCTGTTTTGCAAATTCTGAGGTTCTCGCATGCTATTCTTCCAAAAGATCGAGCACATGTCCCCATGTGGAGCCAGATGTTGACCACCTATTTCAACCAGGTGTCAACGCCATGTACCATAACGATATGTGCCTTGTGGTACAATATGTTTGAAGACGTATGGCTCAGTAGGGCGAGCCTTCTCCCAGAACTTCTTGTTTTTGTACACAGAATGTTCGCTCCCCTGCGTGGGATAATATGTGGGCATGAGTCAATTTTTATTTAGTTGCCCAGGACTTTATCATTAGGGAAGTCCTTTCATCGAGTTTTTTTTTTCCTCAGGTAATTAATCTTGCTTACCAGCGACTTTAATTATCCTTGAGTTTTTCACTCAAATAATCCTCCAAAGTGGTGAAAGGCATTCTGATGATCAAGCCCAATGGTTGACTAAGGTTTAGAAGTGTTGTAAATGACCATGCTAGACATATCTTAGAGTCTTGCGGAATTTCGTTAAGTTTTGATAAAAAAATTAAAATAATTAAAATTTCCGTAAATTGGGAATTTTTAATTATTTTTTATGTAAAATGTAAAAATTTGATCCTTGGGGATTTTGTATAGGGGTATGGGTACTCAAATCAAATTGATTATGACCCCATACACCCTTGGACCAAGTTTCAACTCAATTGGACAAGTTTTGCTAGGTCAATGTCCATGAGGAGTCCAAGTCAGTCAAAAACCAGCAATTAATTGGCTAAGGTAAAAAAGCCAAGTTTTGTAAAAGTGACTAAAGAAATGAAAATGGGGGGGAGGGGGGGAATAGTTCCTAATGTATTTCCTAAGTGATAAAATCATAAAACACAAAGAAATGACCACCCCCCATGGCAAGTTATGACCACTTAGTGAGTTTCCCTAGTGAGAGGGGCGCCCCCCCCCCTCTTCTTGATTATTTGGCAAGTGGTAAAAGTTAAGGTTGGGGAGGGCCCCACACCTTGGACCATGGCTAAGTGTTTAAACACAAGGATTGGGGTTCCCACCTCCTAAAACCTCAGCCCCCTCTCATGCAATGCACCCCTCTCTCCTAAAGTGCGCCCCCCTTGAGTGGAGCCCCCTCCCATTTGAGTGACACGTGTAACACATGCAAGGGGGCTCTCTCTTCCTCTCCTCCCTTAAAAGAAAGGCCCCTCTACTCATTTTATCATCTATTTTCATTGCAACTCCATGCTGCCCAAATTTCTCTTCATTCCTTCTTGCTGTCTCCCAACTTCTCCTTTGTAATCTTGCTGCAATTTTTGCAGCTACATCTTGTGGATAATAAAAGTGAATCTTTGGAGGATCTCTTCTGCTCTCTTGGATTGTTTTTGGTGCTATTGTATGGTGTTCTCATTGAGGTAATATTGCTGCAATTGTTTTTGGTATTTCCTTGCTTGCATTGTTCTACTTGGAGACCCCAAGCAAAGTATTTTGCTCGGGATAGATTTGTAGTAGTATTGATATAATTCTTTATGGGTTGTTTCTACTTGTGTTTGGAAAGTATTTTACAAGCCATTTAGATAAACTCACCTTCTTGTCTCATTGTGTAGCAAGGACTTGCATATATCCAGGTTACCAAAGGCTTGGAGGACTGGATTCTAAATCTGGAATTTCAATTGTCCATCCATCTAAAGCTTCATTTATTTCCTGTTATCATTTCCAACCATTTATCATTCACTTTCAAACATTATTCTTCTCTAATATTGCAATCTAATCTTCATTTTCAAGTTCAGTTTTTTTACATAATAATTTATTTTCTATGTACTAACATAAACTAACTTGTTCCAAGTCCTTTTTTAGCATTTTCCAACAAGCAAAGCTTGTTGTTTTATGCAGATTTTCACCAGTTTAAGAGGAGGTGCTGCCCATTTTTGGCCCCAAGGGACTCAAGGAAGCATCCAAGAGTTGTGGTGCCAAACTATCATCCCTCTCTTACTCTCTAAGTCATGTTAATGTTTAAGCCATTATTATAGTTCTTTGCATTTCAATAGATAACAATAGCATAACACAAGATCACTGAGAAATACACAATCACAAGAGACACAACATTTATCCTAGGAAACCCTCTAGGGAAAGAAAACCCAGCAAAACTTCCTTATTATAGATAGCCAATACAATGCCAAGAGATAACTCAAGCTAATACAGAAAATCCTCTCCCAAAGATGCGCCACTCTCTCTCTCTCTCTCTTCTCCAACTGCAATTCCGAAACTTGTCTCTCAATGAGCAAGTGAGGTGTGTGTCTAAGTGAGGTGCTAGCCTCCTTATTTATACAAATCTGGCACGTGTGAAGTGTCTCTTCACTGGCAAGGCCGACTTCTCAAACTGGGTGGTTATAACCACCTTTATTATATTTTGGGGCCTCTTAAATATATTATGGGGCCAACTTCTTCTTTTGCCTAATACAATTACATTATGACCAATCCGCAAAAGGGGATTTGGTCCTTTTACAATAGTCAACATGATCAATCTACGATGGGGATTGATCCAATGAATATTATATCAAATAATAATAAGAATACACTTTGCAGTTACATTATTTCAACACTCCCCCTTAACAAGAAGGGTATTCTTCAACAGCATCAGGCGAGAGAGAGAGGACAACTGTTAATATTATGGTAGCTGCGGGAGGTATTTACCTCCACGTGTGAACCTAACAAGACTAGAAGACTCTGGAAAGCAAGAGAAAACCCTAATGAGTTGGCTAATAACCCTAGAAGTCTTGTCAGCTCAAGAATATAATTTATATTAGGTTATTAGCCTCCAAGAGAAGAAGTCGGCCAGAAATAATAATAATATATTGAACAGACACATATCCAGAAGGAAAGGTCGGCCCTAGCAAATCTGGCAGAACCACTATAAATACAGGGCGCCAGTTCTCATTTGACAGCATCTCAGAATTGCAGTTCCCAGTTGGTGCGCACTGCAGTTCCCAGTTTGGTGCGCACATGTGGAGGAGGGTTGCAGGTGCAGCTACAGCTGCAGCTAGTTTTCAGTATTGGCTTGGACTATCTCTTGGCTAGGGTTTGGACTATCTGATCAGCTATTGTTGGTGCGCTATCCTTGGAGGAAGATGCACTACACCGTTTTTGGCTATCTAGCCTAGGGTTTGCTTCCAGAGTAATTCTCAGTTAAGGTTAAGGTGCTCGGAGGGTGGCTTAGGCCTATGGTTGGGTGATGAGGGTATCGTCAATGGTAAAACGAGCACACAATATTCTATATTCTAACACGTTATGGATCCACAACTCCTTCATTCAGTCTAAACACTGGAAGGAAACATATCCGCTAGGATATTGAGCTCGCTAAGGAACTGCCACTAGGGTTACTAGCAAAAGCAGCTTCCAAGACATTGTTGCTAGAGTTACTAGCAGGAGCAGTTGCAGAAACCCTAAACCTCTTGTTGAAGCACCTTAAGTGAAGAGATTGACCTAATGTCCGGACAGATCAGTGCGCCCTAGCCTAGCGCATCTCCTGATACTCTCAGCAAGCCAAGACGTGAAGTTTGAATTTTTGGTCAAATCTAGGGTTTGACCAAGTCAAGCAGCCATGACTAACTCTATGAAGTCTGAGAACAAGTTAGATGGAGCCTCTAACTTCAGAGCGTGGAAGACAAGG
>SNQJ01S0117194.1:94576-113924 GCA_010110895.2 Picea sitchensis
TTCTCCCTTTATGGGGCTCCTCGTGAAAATCTGTCTCTGTGTATATCTTATGTGTGATTGATGCTCATTATTTATGTTGTCCATATGATGTATAATATTGATGGTCACTTGATGAAAGATTAAAAATGGTTTAATAGACTTAAGATTGTTTAAGCACAGTAACAACTAATTCACCCCCCCTCTCAGTTGTCTTAGTAATTTCAACAATGTGCACTAGGAATATAGAAGGAAAAGCATTTGAGACCATGTTATTTACTATCCCCCCACCTTGTCTCCTCCATAGAGGAAAAATGCATAGCATATTTCCTTGTTAGCCCACTTGGTGCAAGTTCAATTAACAAAGCTTGTTTTCCTTCTTTTTTCTTCTTGAATTCTTCAAGAACAGCATTAGCTCGAGCCTGAACATTTTGGGTGACATTTGAATAGGGCTTAGTGTTTCTACAAGGGAGTCTTGCCAGGTGGCATTTTAGATAGTAAATGCCTCCAAATAAAAACTCTAGGCAAAGTTTTCATTTGACCCTACCATGTTGTCCTTCAATAGCTACCCATATGACCAAAACATGTCCAATTTCTTCAGTGCGTTGGTGAAAGAAAATTGCAACCTAGGGAAAAAAACGTTTGAGGGTTTCACACAAAAAAATCAAAGAATAATTTTTTTTTATGATAACAACAGATTAAATGAGCAATAAACCCTATTCTTTTTCTAGAAATCCACAGAAAAAACAATATAAGAAGAGGCTTAGTCACAAGAGGACAATTGGGTCAATCGAAGCGAGATAGTGTTATAGCCACCACAAGGGTTTGATTCCTCAAAAAAGAGGTGATTGCTTCCAAAAGCATGTCATTGATAAGCAGTTAAGATATCATGGCCTTTAAATGGGTCAAATTGTCACATGCCTTGTGTAAACAATGTCCCACCTCTTGATAGGTGGTGGATACTTAACACCTAATAGAGTCAAAGGAAGCTTCTCGAGATTCAAAATCAAAAGAGGAGGTAACATCATTGTCTACCACTGTGAAGGAATCAATGTAGAGCTTCATAATTCCTTTAAGGCAATGGCCTAGGCTAAGAGTGTCCAACAATCCTAAGTGGAAGATGGATGCACATCATTGAAGCTCTCCTAAAACCCAAGGCTGATGAGTCCCTAGTAGAGGACAGAAACCTATTAATAGGGGCATATCTACTCAATCTGAGCTCAAAACCACAAAGTTTTGTTAATTGGACTATTATGCGACCCTTTTAAGGTCCAAAGCTTTATCACCCTACTAAAACTAGAGGCAATCTTTATTCAAGTGGGACCCATAACAGTAAAACCTAGAATTTTTCACACAATCACAATTGAGCATGAATTCATACATGTGCACCAACTACACTCAAATAGAATACAAAAAGCACTTTGTAGTTCCACCTGATCAATTTTACCTTGTATCCCTTATTGCCCACCTTTGAAGCCCTTATGGTCCTTGTCTCCTCAATTAGGTGTTGTAGAGACTACTTTCTCCCATTGTGTGGCTTCATATGTGATTTACTAAATTCTTATAGCTGCCATTGTCCATAATGATGGAGGCTAACCGATCCTTGATTTGGTGGTTTTGAGTGAACAAAGTTTCTTCATCATCACTTGTATAATCTATGACGGTTAACATTAAATGTGTAGTTGTAGACGTGGGACTAAGGACCTCTACATCTCTTTCTATAGAAAGTTGTTTATCAATGAGAAAGGCTTGAGCCCTTCTTAACAATCTTGGCTTGGAGAACCTTGCACTTGTCATTAGAATGCCCAAACAGTGTTTTGGTAGGACAAAACCTTCATCTTCTTTTATGTTGTAGTAGCAAGTGTTGTCCTGGGAAATGCCATGTTTTGTCCACTATTATTGGGTTTTCCCTTGGAAGTGGCAAGTGGTTGAGAATATAACAGAATATAAGATAATGTTATTGATGTTCAACAAATGACCATGATGCATAAATCAATGGGACTACAAAAGTACATCCAATGTAAATACATAGTAGGAGTGCGAAAGAAGCTCTTATTGCTACTCTATCAAAAGCATAAAAAGATCTAAGTATCTATTTGAAAGAAGTATAAAAGTACATAAATATGTCGAAAACAAAGCTATGACAAGTACAAAGGGAGGATGTCAAAGTGTGCTAGAACTAGAAGTCGAGACCTAGTCAGGGGAGACAGAAAGAGGCTCCTTAACCAAGTCATCAATCATTGTGAAGGGGTCAATGCACTATCTAATAATGTCGTCTAGAGAGTATTCAAAGTCAAGAGTATCTAGTTGTGTGATCCTCAAAGGAGCACTAGAGCAAGTAGGTCACCACTCCTAACATCCAAGCCCTGGGGAAAGAAGCTCCAAATTGAAGACTCGTTGCTTGACCAAACATAAAGACTAGTACTCTATGCATGGAGAGTCTAACACTAGAACCTCCTAGAGTTGATATTTATATTGATCTAGTGGTGTTTGTCTAGGGGTTTGGAACAAGAGCTCCTTAAAAGTCTTGAGGAGGTTAGTCGACTAGTTGTGGAAGGCTCCATGAGGAAGCCCAAGGTCTCATCGATATAGTACCTGACATGGTTTGGGCCTCTATATGATGTTCACTGCCCCATGTGGAAAAGACAACGAAGAAGAAAGAGATCATCCTCCTGATGGTCTTTAGCTAGAGTGGTCCATCTAGCAATGTGATCTATGCCCGAAAATCTCCCTTGTGAAGAGAGCTATATTTTTTCTAGATAATGAAAGAATGTAGATAGGGAGCTCCACAACAACTCATAAATCAAGTAATACCTCCTATCGATTTCATAGTATATAAGACACCTAAAAATGAGATGTTCCTCTGACTTCGTCTCCTATAAGTGGCAAAGCTAGCAAGCCCTATCGAGTCATGGGATGTATTGATAAGTCTTAACCCAAAGTCAATGACAACCTCCTCATAACTAACCAAGGGGGATCTTGAGGCCGTGCATCTAGTGTCTCTATGTATACGAAGGTCCAAAAATAAAATCATCTCACAGTTACAGAAAGTGCTCAAAATAAAAGGCCACCTTGGGGCTAAGACCCTCAAGGGTTGTAATCCAAGTGACCTTTGTATACTACTTGTAGGTTTCCTCTCTAATCCCTAGGTTTAGAGCTTGTCTAAATAGTAAGAGGTCACATGTAGCGTCTAAAGAGTACTTGAAAGGCAGAGTCAACCAAGGGAAATGCCCACTAACTGAAGTAACCAAGAAGCCTTTGAAAACCAACAATGTACCCTCCTAGGGAATCCCATGGAAACGATGCCCTCAAAAGAACAAAGAGCTAGGTAGGGGAACCAATCCCTATTGTATGTCAATTTTCCTAGATTCTGCACTCTGTAGACAAAAGTAAAAAGTCTAAAATGGCCTTGAGGTGCAAAGGATGCGCCCTGGACTCTGTCTGGATGATATACCAAGGAACTATCTATTTGCAATGGATTATGCATTGTAGAAGAAGTGTATAGACTCTCTCCATATCCCTTGTTAGGATGATTGGTTTCATGAGGCCAAAAAGCATGTCTCAAACTGATATGATTGGTTTCAGGTAGTTTATATTCTGTTTTGGAAGTGTTGACCGCCTATTCAGCTAGGGGGTCAACTCATGTGTACCATGAAGATATGCATCATCAAATGCAAGTATGATGAAGACAGTTTGGTTCTACTTGGGCATTTTATGCCTCTAGCACAAAATTTTGTAAACGAAATTTCCGCACCCCTACGTGGGTTAATAATGTAATAAGTTTGCATGGATCATAGTTAGGTCAGGTACCTTGGGATGTTTTCATTAGGAGAGTTCCTTTCACCGAGGGTTTTTTATCCTCAGGTTGTCAATTGGGTTTTTCAGCCTGGTTGACTTCCCATGAGTTTTTCCCTCACACATGCAATAATTCCTCAAAGGTGAGGTGAACAGCGTTCTAATGGTCTCATCCTTTGGTAGCTATTGTTAGAATGATGTAAATGACCATATTGGACATTGTAGAAAGTTTTGTGGAATTTCGTTGAGTCTAGATGGGTTTTTAATTAATTAAAATTTAATTAATTTTTCCTAAAGTTAAATTTTAATTATTTAATTAATTAAATGTTTTGAGCAAATATTGCAAAAATTGGGTCTTTGGGTTTTGATAGGGGTATTTGTGCTCCAAAAAGAAATGGAATGGCACCCCTACACCCATAGACCCAAGTTTCCATTTCAGTGGACAAGTTTTACTATGCCTTTGTCCACTTTCAGTCAAAGTCGATCAAAACAACAATTTTTAATTGCTAAGTCATTTTGTAATTTTGTAAAAATGACTTATTGGGTTGTTTGAAAGTGGAAAAAGAGAAGATTGACTTTCTGCTTTATCTAACCCTCCCAACCTTTCCAACCTGACTAGGGCCCTTACCCACCTTCTACACTCAAAATCATGCCCCTAAGATTGACGTTTTCTTTGGTGGAGGTTGTTGCGACTTACTTGGGGCCCCCTCTCATAAGTTATGACTCCTTTTAACCCCACATCACCTCTTAGGGTGATCCCACTCCTTTTCTCATTAATCCCCCTCCATTTCTTCATTTCACTCTTTTTTTGCCCCCTCAGAGGAGTTACGCCCCCCTCCATTTCTTCATTTTCACTCTTTTTTTGCCCCCTCCAAGAGGAGTTACGCCCCCCTCATTGAGATTCTCATGTTTGTTTGGGTTTTGACACTTGGAGCTCATCCAAGTGCCTTCACCTTGCCTCTTGAGCTATAAAAAAAAACGCTCCTCACTCTTTCACTAAACCATTCTTTGATGTAAAGTTATGCTACTGAATTTTTGCCTCACCATCTTGCTCTTGCCATCTCATTTTCACTCATTGCCTCTTGAGAGTATTGGAGCAATTAGTTGCTGCAAGGCTCTCATTTTTGGATTCAATAAAAAGTTTTGGAGGATTTTGGATCAATCTAGAGTAATCAGATTTGTCTATTGCACATGAGGTGATCTTGCTCCTTTGTATTTTGTGAGTTCTTGACTAGTTTCTTGAGCAAATTAGTTTGTTTGGGTAGATCATTTGACATTAGTGTTGTTGATCTATATATGTAGGATAGTTAGCATTGTGAAGTACTTCATTTTACTAATCTATCTTATCATATTATGCTATTTTTGGACTCACATCTTGCTTAAGTGTGCAGATTCTTCTCAAAGGAGTTGGTTGGAAGAGACTTTAGAAGGGTTTTCAACCAAAGCCTTCATACACTCCTTGGTTTTTATTTGGATCTGATATATTTATTTCATTCATATCATATTTTTGTAGCTAACTTGTCTTAGATAGGTCAAGAAATTCTACATTTTATTTGACAAATTTTATGTGAAGATTTTCTGTGTAAAAACAGAAAAATTTTCTTAACATTTTTGTGTTTTGCAGCATTTCCAGCAAGCTTTTGCTTGCTGGTTTTTGCAGATTCTTACCAGGGACAAGGGGAAACGCTGCCAAATTTTCTTCTCAAGACATCCCCAAGAGCCTCCTTGGTTGGGTAACGAATCCTTCACCTCTCCTCTTGTAAATTTCTTTGTTTCTCTTCCATTTCAGCAAATTTTTGGGTATCATTCAAAGCTAACAATACATTGCCTACACCTTGGGTGTGTGATTGGCCAAGCCAACCCCCCAATATCGTTGGGCTAGATTATTTTTGTTTTCAAGTTAAGTTTACTTCATTTTGTTTGGCCCCTCTTGTCTACAAGACAAGGTAGTGTGGCCACTTAATAATAATAATCTTGCTTTCATTTACAACCCTCTTTGGCCAATAATGGTAGGCTTGCCTCCACCTTGGCCATTGTGAGTGGTTTTCATTTTGTTTAGTTTTCTTCATTTGTTCAATTATTTCTAAACCCTCTTTGACCAATAATGATAGGCTTGCCTCCACCTTGGTCATTGTGAGTGGTTACTCCATTTTTAAGTTTTTATAGATGTTAGTTGCCTACACCTTGGGAGAGTAATCCCCAAAATCGTAAGGCTAAAGGGAAAATTATTCGTTTTGATGATCTATATGCTCTAATGGTTTAGTATCTTCTAGAATAGTCATCATATCTATCTTGCCTTTACTTTCAAGTTATTTCCCTTTATATGCTTATAAATGTCTTATGGGTTAATGATTTAAGTTTTGTTTAAGTGATATAACTCATCTTTTCCTTAAGTCATTTATCTCATTTATCTTCTAAGCATATGTGATCTATTGATGGTTTAGGATCTTACTTTTTGCTTTGCCAAGCTTTTCTTTCCAAGCACATCTATCTTGTTCAATGGGTTATAACACATGTGGATGAATGATTAAAATCTTAAAGTTTTATTTTTGTTATCATTCGGAAAGTTGTTCTTGCCCTTTTCTATTTGCAAAGTATTATGTCATGATGATGAATGGGATGCTATGTTAATGGTCTTTATTTTATGAGCTTTACATTCATGAGTTTATGGGCTGAATCTTCACATTACTAGCACTTCATTTTCAAGCAATCTCAGTTTCGGTTTTGGGCCTAAAACGTAAATTTTGAGCACCTAAAACACTCCTAAAATACACCAAACACATCTAAAGACTCACCCGCGAGTCATAACAACTTTTTAGACAACTTAGGATAGTCTTTTTCAGCCATCTCCACCATCTAAAACGGGTTTGAGAAAAACAACGGAGGGTAGTGGCGGGGGACCGTCCCGTGGCGCTCCAGGTGGGTGTCCTCTCCGGGAAGTACTCTTACTGTCAGGGCTGATCGTGGAAGCTAGGGTGGGCCTCGTTGCCTTACTATCTTGAGCACCCGGCAGTTATTTGGCCAAGGGAGGAGGAAGCCTTAGACTCCAAACATAGCTAGGGGGAGGGAGAGTAAAATTTATCAAATCTTTAAGAAATTCTTAACCACCTAGCTGCATAGACCATCCATGTGTGTTGGGGATCTTAGATGAATGTTTAGGAACACACATTGCTAATAATTTCATGCTTATAATTCTTATTGCAATTTAATGGTTTATGTCTTTAAATGTTTTATGTCTTTATGAGCATTTGAGTTAATAAATTATTACATCTTGGTTTATTTGCTCTTGTGGTGTGATTCAAGAAAATTTATACATCTTATTTATTTGCTCTTGTGGTATGATTCACATGAGTTGGGTATCCTATTTTAAAGGCATCACCTTTGAGTCTTGAGTGCTTTAGTGGTTGCCAAGTGAGTGCTCCACAGAGTAAGTGCTGGCCAGTACGCTTGGCTTATGATTAATCTCACCTTGAGTATTTCCTAAACTTGCACATTGTGTCATTATTGTATATCTTGTTAATTTGTATCTTTGTATCATCTTGTATCTTTGGTAATATTTGTATTTCACTGTATAAGTAGTTGTAATTTTGAGTTTGTGGATAGTTCCAATTGATTTTAATTGTAATATTTTGTAATTGAACCACCCTCAAACTTAGTTGACCCCTTGCCCAACCTTAGGCACTAGTCATAGTTGACTTAGGAAAAAGGGTTGCTTGTCATTTAGATAAACTTGCACTTTGCATTGGCTACCTTAGCATCTTAGGCTAGTTTTCCCCCTTAACCTTTTAACAAAATAAAATCAATTCCTAGAACCTCAAAGTTAAATCACATCTAGTAACTAGGGTCTACCCCCCTTGGCTTCCCTAGGAGTAAGCCTAGAAGGAAGAGGTTCCAGTCAAGGTGACAGTGTGGACTGTGAACCTAGGCATTGTGCCTCCAAGGACACACTAAGTGAGCTGGACTTAGCTCACGTTTGCAAGTGTGTATTAGGACGGCAACAGGAAGCAAGCAAGAAAGCATGTTCTAGAGAAGTATACCTCCAATTCCTTACTTAAATGCAGGAATAACCCAAAAACATGAAGGGTGTCTCCAAAGTTTCTTACCTCGAGCTTAATGGTCATTTTGTTGAAATGTCAATAAATTGTTGGACAAACTATATCGGGATTTGTCAAAGTTGTCGCAACTTTGCCAATAATCATCCTCGTACCCTAATGGGTAGATCCTCTTACAAACAATATCCTTGAAGTCTCCCCAAGTGTCATTCGGGGTTTGGTTGTTATCTACCAAGTGGTGTGTGTGGGTTTGCCACTAGATAAGGGCTTGGTCCTCCATGTGAACTTCAATGAGTAGAATCCTATTGGCCTCGGTCAAGGTCGACTCAATTTTGAAATAAGATTTCATGTTGTGTATCCAAGAATCAAGCTTGTATTTGTTGAAAACCATACCAAATTTAGGCACCAACAATTTAGTGTCCAGGTTGAAGGTCTATTGAACAAAAACAATTTCCTGGTGAACAATGGGTTGAGGTTGAGGTTGAGGCTATGGGTGGGCATGTTGTTAATAAGTGATGAGTTGGAACATGCTCATCTTACCATGCATCATTTTAGCTTGAAACTCATGTTTTTGTTGAGCCTTCTATTGTTGTTGAGAACGAGGGTTTCTAACAATATGTGTAGTTGCTCCTCATTTATTCAACCAAGACATTGAAAAGGATAGAATCTTGAGTCTCTCAATTCACTGGAGCTTATACAAGGAGCCATGGGACTTAGTAGATGGGGGATCAGATAGGGTTTTACACCCGAAATAGTTCTCTGCAAGTTATAGGCAAAAATTAAAGAAATTCAAAGGAAAAGGACCAAAATTGGTAAAAAAAAATATAATTTACAACTCAACAAAATTTAGGAGCACTTCTCCCTAAAGATCCCCCCTAGGGGAGTAACTTCGTCCTACAGTTGTAGTACCACTGCCTAGAGAACTTGAAGAAAGATTTCGGGTAGGAGGAAAATCCCAAAAGAACACCAGAAATTGTGAAGCTCTTGAGAAGCCCTAATCTTAAGGCTTTGATACCAAATGATATGAGCACAATACAACAATGCAAATACTCAACACGAGAAAATAAGAGAGAAAGTATGCAAGTATTTGAGAGGATAATGTCAAAACTATATGCATGTTGTATACTAATTGGTATTACTATATAGTATAAATAGAGTACAAAATTGTGCGGAGAGTGATCAATGTTGACTATGTCTCCAATAAAATACAATAAAGTGGGTGAGTAATCAATTTAGATTAAGTTGCCCAAAAGCAATCAAGATAAAGTACAAAATAGAAATGCACAAATGTGATTCATGTTAACACATGTTCACAAGACTAAGTCTCATCAAAGAAGATGTAGATATTTCAAGTTTCAACCACTAGGAAATTAGGAAAATATGCAAATTAACTACTAGACACCTTGTAAGAGCAAATTTTCTGAAATGTCAATGAAATAGTTATAATAGACTCTAATTAGGCAGAAAATCAGGAAAGCCAAAATCCATTCAATGTCGCAACATATTTACAACACAGTACACCAGTGAATCAATTTCTTCAAAGTTCAAACAATATATGTAATGTTTATAATAGATTCACAACTCTCTGTAACATTAGCATCACAAAGAATATCCAATATGGGTTCAAAAAAATAAACAACTCTTATCCATGCCATCAAGAGAAACAAAAAGAAGTCAGAAACAAGTACCTTTATTGAAAATAGATAATTAAATGATTACCTTCTCCACTCCAGAGAAGCTTTTGCTTCTTAAAAATTTTCTTGGAGTCTCATTGTGGTTGTTTCCATCTTCATTCAATCCATTCTCTGGAGACTCTGGTCGATTGGCAGGTTTCTGCATCCATAAATGGTGACAATATATGCATAAAATATCTCTGACAAGTTTCCAGGCCATATCAATCACTTCTACAGAACAGCTTCTATAACAAAGCATCACACCAGTGATTCAGTTTCTTCAAAAAATGTATTAAATGTAGATAATAGACTGAGAACTCTCTATAACATTATCATCACAGAGAAAATCCAATATGGGGTTCAGAAAAAAATAAACAATTCTTATCCGTGCCATCAACAAAAAAATGGCAGTCAGAAGCAAGTACCTTCATTAAAAAAGAGAATAATATGATTACCTTCTCCACTCCACAGAAGCTTTTGCTCCTTAAAAGCTTTCTTGGAGTCCCTCTGTCGGTGTTTCCATCTTCATTCAATACCTTCTCTGGAGACTCTGGTCGATTGGCAGGTTTCTGCATCCATAAATGGTGACAATATATACATAAAACGTCTATCACAAGTTTCCAGACCATATCAATTACTTATACAGAACAACTTCTATAACAAAGTATCACATCGATCAACTTGCACCTTTTTATGCACGCACACAATCTCTGATTTTGCATCCAGAGTTTCATTTTCTGTAGAAAGCTTTTGATCTCCCAGTGGGTTTCTCTTGACGGTTTCTTCAAGTTTATCATGATCTTCAACTAAACTCTTATTGGAACTCTTTTCTACTTTCTTTCCAGAAACATTATTTTTTTTTAATGGTTGACAGTTAGGAGTCAATTCTGCTCCTGAGAACCCATCTGACACTCTTTCAACAACCATTATTGTTGAATCTGGCAACTTAAGTTTTTCCTTAGAGTCAGATCTTTTGCCTGAACCTTTTGGACAGCCTCCCCTGCATTGAGATAACTTTAAGCCTTCAGACTTCTCTAACAGGCATTGCTGCTGGCTTGGAGAAGGAAACTCTGGTGAATCCTTATAGAGACACCTTTTTTTCCTCTTAGACGATACCAGCGTTTCTATATCAGTAAAGGTAAAATTAACCTCAGCAACCATAGTTTTCCTGGGAACTGCATCTGAAGTTTTCCTCTTTCTTTCTCGCCCACCCTTGTATGATGATTGCATATCTAAGTTCCTTAGACACTTTGACTGTTTCTGTATTGAAAATTTATTTCTTTGGATCAGTTGATTATTATGGCACATCCGAGGTGCTCTAGAAAGACTTCTCAATATCCTCTCAGATTTGCATCCCGAAAATTTTGTACACCCTCTCTTTGGTTGAGATAACTTCAACTGATTAGAATCCTTACCTGATAAGCTTTGTCTATTGCCTTGGGAGGCCAAATCTACTGAGCCCTTAGTAGGTCTTCCTCGTTTCCTTTTGGGAAGGACCGATGCTTCTGCAACAGAGATCATAATATTATCCATGGTAGGCTTAACTTCATTGAGAACTGCTTCTATTGTACTCTGTGATTTCTCTTCATGCTGTTCTAAAGGCTTTTCTAACTCCAAACTTTCACCATCTCTGGGACCATTCTTGACCGGTCTGCCTCGTTTCCTTTTCGGAAGGACTGATGCTTCCACAACAGTCATCATATCATTATCTGCAGCAGACTTGACTTCACTGGCGATCACTTCTTTTATTCTGCTTTTTGATTGCTTCTCATGCTGTTCTGAAGGCTTTTCAAACTCCAAACTCTCACCTTCTTTGGGACCATCCTTGTATGGTCTGCCTCGTTTCCTTCTGGGAAGGATCAATGCTTCTGCAACTGTCATCATAACATTACCTGCAGCGGACTTGACTTCAATGGGAACCACTTCCTCTATCCTTCTTTTTGATTGCTCCTCATGCTTTTCTGAAGGTTTTTCAAACCCCAAACTCTGACCATCTTTGGGACCATTTTCGTATGGTCTACCTTGTTTCCTTTTGGGAAGGACTGATGCTTCTGCAACAGTCATAATAACATTATCTACAGCAGACTTGACTTCATTGGGCACCACTTCTACTATTCTTCTTTTTGATTGCTCCTCATGCAGTTCTGAAGGCTTTTCAGACTCCAAACTCTTTCCATCTTTGGGACCATTCTTGTCTGGACTCCTATTAGATAACTTTTCATCAGGAATCCCCTGAAACCATGCACAAAGAGAACTAATGAATCCATAACTTCTAGCCCTATGAAAACCAAATCCATTACAAGATAAACAATAGAGACACTCAGAAATATTTACCTGAGTTCCAGATGCCAATTTTGAATCTGTGTATTCTCTTTCTGTTTGAACAGCTTGTTTGCAACCCAGATACTTTTTATGCCCTTGCTGCGGTTGAGACAACTTCAAGTGATTAGAATCCTTACCTGATAAGCCTTCTCCATTTCCTTGGGAGGCCAATTCTCCCATCCTCTTACTCGGTCGGCCTCGTTTTCTTTTGGAGAGGACTGATGTTTTCGCAAAATTACTCATAACATTATCCTCAACAGACTTGACTTCACTGGGCACTCCTTCTAATATTGTGCTCTTGAATTGCTCATCAAGATGTTCTAAAGGCTTTCCAGACGCAAAACGCTCGGCATCCAGTCCCTTATCGACTTCAATTATGCCAAAAACCAGTGACTTATTAGATGCATCTGTTCCACAGTCTGACTGTTTTATGACAATTTCCGGATTTGTTGGGCTTCCATATATGCGTTCCTTTGTATTTTCATTAGATTTATTGTTGATCCTCTTTGAAGAATTCAACTAAAACCATTTGTAAGGAGAATTAATAAGGAATCCATAACTGGTAGCCCTATGGAAACCAAATGCTTAACAAGAAAACATCATGCACATACATAAATACTGACCTGAGCATCTGAGAAGAAAATTGCAGCTTTGGATCGTCTCAACAGATCATCCCCAAGACAAGAAGGTAAATGGCTCCCATCTTCCTGAAGCCACAGCCATATAGATTAGCCAAGACCAGCCAATGCAAGTACAATAAGTCAAATCAACAATCCTATCAATTCTTGCCTGCAATCATGGCTAGGATGACGTATGTCCATCACAAGTTAAGTAGCTTGGCATACATAGTTAACAGAACAGAATTATCTCAGTCATTATGTCTAAGTGATATAATGCATGGTGGCATTTGTATAGAACAACACGAATTGTCCTCTGTAAGGTTCAGAAACACAAGAACTTTCAAGGTTGCTTGACAAATATTTCCAAGGTTTGGAACATTAGATTCCAATTATGTTACCTTACAGAAAAAAGGCTGGAGGACAACAATTTGCAGATAGCTGATTCAGTTTTCTAGAACAAAAAAGAAACAAATTAGGAAAAATCTAAACCAAGGAGAACCATTGGAAATTGAGGAATCTCATTAGGGATATATCATCATAGGAAATACAAGAAAGATTTTTAAAAAACAATACTAAGCTGATCTTTCCAGAAGCATAATTTTACTCAGATCCCTATAAACCGATCTTCAATAAAACAGAACCAAGAAATTCCAAAGTACTTTATCATCAGAGGAAAGAAAGATGCATAGAAAAATGAAAACACATTGGCAGAGAGTCATGAGGCTTATATGAACTGCAAAATTGTTTCTGCATATTCTCAAAACGTAAACACAAAGACAAAATGACAGAGGAAAAGGTAGTCTTTGGTAAAGTATTTTATAGCTTGTGTATAACTAACAACTAATATGCTCCAATAATGTTGCAATACACATGAATACATTGCTAATGTATTGGATTACCAAACAACCACCTTGGAAAGTGAAATGGATCCTAGCTTCCATGAATATAGTGCAGAGTAATTAGGTAATTAGTTACACATTCAGAGGACCACAAGAGATTGAGTTTAATGAATTTATAGTACTTTTCAAGATCAGAGTCAATATGAAATTTCAAGGCAATAAATATGCAGAGATAATTATTACGGTTAGGTTGTTTAAAGATGTCAGGCCATTGTTGCAAGAAACATTAAGGTGAAATTCTTAATATCTTATGATTCCAGGCATTTACCACTTTCTCATGTTGATGCAAGTGCCCAAATTGAGTTACCAAAGATTCATTATCCCACCTAGGTGTAAGGATAACCAACGAAACAACAGAATACTCACTTCCAGACACAATATATATACATGGAAAAGATCAATAGATCATTCAGATGCTCTTATTTCTTATGTTAGTGTCCCACAATAAAATACTGTTCGATTTTTCACCCCATTTGTATAAAGATAAAGTTAGAATCATCTGAATCTAAGCTTCTTGGCTTTTATTTATTGCCAGCCTGTGTTTTACAACAAAACAAAAAAGCAGAATATAGATTTACTACACGACAAAGTAAGACAACCTTTAAATGGGCATCTTCAGTCCTGCAGTACAATCCTGGGAGTGATATTGAGACTGCTTCACTTCCTGTGTTGATCTGACTGTGAGCAAAGTCCTTTATGATCAAAATACCAAGATCACACAAGGCATAGAGGTTCTGCAAATGTTGAAATTTTCCAAACAATGACTAAAAATGCTGAAATGTGAAATCGTAAGCTACAGAAAGACAACACAGATAAGGATGTAACATGAAGAAAATTGAAATACACTTCAACCAAGGTAACCAGAGTAGAGTATGGATTGATAAAAGCAAAGATAAAAATAATCAAACACCTTTGACTTAGATTTGTCAACTGCATCTTCCGTTTGCTTGATAGTCCGAAGCACTGTCGTAATCAAAGGAATATTATCCAGTTTATTTATTTTTTCTGAATCATGGATTTTACCTGGATCTTGATGCAGTATTACTGAAAGAAAAAAAAGCAACTGCCTGCAAAACAAGTTGATTTGATATTCATAGCAAAAACGTCATGTAGATTCAGTGAATCAGTCAAACACTGCTACTTGTAAAGGTAACCCTAGGATATTTAAATCCAGAAGAAAAATTTTAAATAGATGAGAAAAATATTAAGAGCATACCGATAAAATGGCTCAATTGCTTCTGCGAATAAACTTTTATTAGAAACAGGAAAATCAGGATGGTGTGCCAGGGAGTGTATCAAATAACTAAGAACAATTTCTGGAGAACCTGTACATGAGTTGCAATCTAATTGCACAGATTGAAGCAACTGGGTCTCTCGACAGGTCTCAACAAATTCAGCCAGGTATTGTCTGGCCTGCAAAGATGAGACCAGAATCAGAATATGAAACCATAATAATGATCTCATTTCGGCCACAGAATTGCCATTGACACTATCATGGAAAATGTTTTAATACAACCCTTGGGCAGGCAAAGAAGTAACAAGTTTCAACCCATACCTCTAAAAGATCATGCCCAGTTTCTCCAGCTGTGCTAAGTACAAAAGCACATGCATATTTATGGTGAAGATTCCTATCCTTCAGGTATCTATGAACCTTAGCAAGAAATTGTTTCCTCACATGAGGGCAAATGTCCTGAAGCCAAGACAAAGAACATGCAAATTATGTGTGTACTCGAATAGAAATAATGATCACCGCAATTCATCCAGTATAAGGTATTAATACAATCGAACAATGTTGCTGCTGCAGAAATGCTTGAAGAGGTTAAAATGAGAAGAAAGAAAAATCCATTTGAGAGAGTATATTCTACAACAATATCTGAATAAATGACCTGACACTCTGATAGATACACATGGAAAAACAACATTTAAAGCATTAGCAATAACCTGTGCAGTTCTCAGTGTCAAATGAAAAAGCTGGGGATTTATATGACAGTCCCACCACCTAGAAAGCCGTAAAACTGCCTTGGCAGCAGCAAGCCTTATATGAGACTTGTCAACCTTGCTGGCAAGAAGTAGAATAATTTTAAAGAATGAGAAAACTTGTCATATTTATAGCATCATCATGCTTATCAGATATCAATTCAAATTAAGCAAGAATAGCCTTGTATCACATGCACCTTGACTCTACTTCCTCTGATATTTCGCCTGTAGTAATAAGTTTTGTAAGCACACCAAACAAAGCTTTTATCCTTTGTCTTAAATGGGCATTTCTGTTAGGTAAATAACTTCTCACAAGAGTTTTAATACCGCATATCTGAAATAAGCATGCACAATACATTCTTAGCGTACACAATGCAAAATAAAAGAGAGATTATTCCCCTCCATGGTAACAAACTAGCAAATAATACAGCACATCAAGGCTACTAGTGCTGTTCTGAATAATAATTTAAAACTGCCAGTCAACTAATCCTTAAAGATGATGAAAAATTTTATACTCCAAGAAGTGCGAAAATATTCTTGTCAATGCACCTTCAAAAAGCACACATTACTTCTGTCATCCCACCCGGTCTTGGAAAGGTCAACAGGAATCTGAAAAGGCATAACTAATAATCTCTTAGTGCATTATTGCAACTAATTGTGAAATAACAGGTACACAAAAACAAACAACAATGCACAAACTTGTGTTTTCATTTTCCAACTCACACTGTTTTTCCGAAGAAGTTTACGACAAATAAACTGAATAATCTCATCCTCCCGACTCTCAAAAATTGGCATTGCAGTTTGAGCAATGCAACCTAAGGATTGCAGTACTGTTGCCAGATCTTCATCACTTTCCAACATATCGACAAGTCTCTGCACATTGAATGATTAACAAATCAAGTAACAAAAGTTACATTCCGGCTAATGTGTAAGTAATAAAGCTTAAAAATGATATCAAACGTAGAGCTAGACTACACCCAGAAATCTGGATATAAGATGTATATGATGAAAGCTTGCAATGCATGCCACCTTGTACACTGCAGAAAGTGCCCTGTGTCCAAAATCCTTTTTAATTGCAACAATAGCTTGCACAGCATACTTGGCCTGCTTTCGACTACCTTCTAAGCATAATTTTTCAAGCAAAAGATCTACAGGGCTGCATGCCAAGCCAGTTATTTATACAGAGGAAAAACAATCACAGTATAATAAATGCTCTAATAAAGAAGTAGATTATTCACAAACTTTAGGCCTATTATTTTACTTACCCACTAGTCTCAATTATATTTTCATGGATAGTACTAGTCTTAGCCAAAATGTGCACCACTCCCTCTTTAATGTAATCATTATCGTCCTTGAGCAGCTGAAGCAAATCTTTTACTACTCCATCAAACAATGAAGGGAAAAACCTAGCAAAAAGCTGAACTGAGCAAGTTACAATTACATATAAAACATATTGTTGAAATATGGTAAAAAGCAGTAAAATTACAATACCTATGCTCAAGTTAAAATGTACATCATGAAAACTGGAAAAAAAAAAAAATTATAGTAATGTCCACAAAAGACAAAAATAGGTCAACGGGACTCGAATATACTGCAAGCTACAATGGCAAAGTAGAAATACCTCCAGATCCCCCCAAAAAAACAGAATCTAGATTAATAAAGGGACCAAAACAAAATAACAATATAAAGAGGTAAACCCTAGACAATCAAGTAGAAACTAGTCCTGTGTAACAGGGAAAGAAGAGAAGAACAAACACTCCTATAACAAAGAAACTTTGTCCGATTACCTACAAAAGGCCAGGTGTAGAGGATCCTAATATGCATCAGAATCAAAGAAGCCCAATGTCCCTTCAACCACCATGTAAGCACCAATGGTGAGCCTAATGATGTTGTCTAGAGAATGGCATGGGCTAAGAGGAGTAGACTAGACTATCTTAGGGGGGAGGTTGGGTGCTCCTTGTTGAAGATCTCCTAACATGCATGGTTAACAAGTTCCTATTGGAAATGTGGAAGGGAGAAACTTGGTGATGGGTGCCTATTTGCAAAATCTACCTTAGGAATGGTACAGTGAAATATCCCTAATCCGGTGGATCTGGATCTGATCTACTGAATCTGGTGGTTAGGCTCTTGGATTTGATACTCTGGGGGTTTCTGGATGCATTTTAGTGTCTTAAGCTTAACATGCGTGGTGATTTTGCATGTGTGTTCAGATAGAATGAATGTTTTACATTTATATCAGGCATGCAAGTAAAAAAGGACCAACACAACTCAATAACATGTATTATGTGAAATAGCAAGAAATACAACTGGCATGCGTAAAGCAAAGAAACTAATCATCAGCTAGATCTCATGGATCATCACTGGAATACAATGCAAAACAATCATGAAATACCCGTGATCAGAAGGTGTGAATGGATCTGCAACATGCATGGACAGATCTCCTACATGCGACTCCGGAAGCTCACGGCAACTGCTGCAAATGACTGAGATATTCGTCCTGGTGGCTACACCCGTCCGATCGGCCTAAAAATTGTCCCAAACTGTGCACCCTAGCCTCTAACATCCTCCTGGTATTGTTATCCCCGATATCTAGGGATAACTAGGAGATCAAGTCTCGAGGCCCACAGGTCCTAGACATGAAGTACCGAGAGCAGGATTGACCTGAGCATGGCCCTGGAGGGCCCATCCTTCTTCTTCTTCGCCAGACTTGTCTTGTCAGCAGCAGCAGCTTCCATCACCATCGGCTTGGGCTTGCATCGGAGAGGACTCTTGCTCCATGAGGTAATTGGTCCAAGGTATCATGGTATGTGTCATGTTTGATCATTACAACCTTCTTATATATGCATTAGGTTCCTTTCATTTATGATGACTGCTTGGATCTTACACTAATCCACTTGACCATTGTTGGGGTGATTGATCGGGTGACTTAGCAAGCTTGTATTCATGGGTTTGGGTTAGCCACCAAAGAAGATTTGCAGAGCCATCGTCCGCTCCCACCATTCTATCATTTTACATCTTATCTCCCATTCATCCATCCCATTCCCCTAGTCCGACCATTAGGATGACCTTTTGAGGGTTACACTTTGTCTTGTGNTTGCTAAAACAGTCAAAGTCTAATATAAGTAGGAGATGATTCTCCATTGTAGAATCATATCCTCCTCACATGTTTTGGTAATTTCAGCAAGTACTTCTCTTTGGCAAGGGTGCACACCTCTCTTGGGCGCTAGGGTTTCTAGGTCTTAAGCACCCTCTTGTGTGCTAAGTCATTTTGGTGGTGAAAGGTCTTTCTCTTGAAGAATATAGCAAAGGATTTGGCTGGGTTTTTCTCCCTTGTTGAGAAGGGTTTCCCATGATATATCTTGTGTACTTGTGCATGGTGTTTCTTCTTGTGATCTTGGTTGTTGCAACATTTTTGTTTATGGTTAAGACATGATGAAATTGAAATGAACTACATGCTTAACCTAATGCTATGAAAACTTAACAACCCCAATGTTAAATAGTCTCTCCTGTACTCCGCAAATGGGTCTTGTGGCACTGCCTGCCCCTGTCCCGATTGTCCTCTTGTCTGCCTTGGTTGTCCCAGTTGTTGTCCCCCCTAGAACTGCGGATATTGAGGTCGAGGAATCCTCTCAGATGATGTATAGGTACGGATAGGTGAAGGATGCCCACTCGCTACACCCTGAGATCCATTGGAACCACTGGAATACAATGCAAAACAATCATGAAATACCCGCGATCAGAAGGTGTGAATGGATCTGCAACATGCATGGATAGATCTGCTACATGCGACTTCGAAAGCTCACAGCAACTGCTGCAATTGATTGAGATATTCGCCCTGGTGGCTACACTTGTCTGACCGTCCTGAAAATTGTCCCAAATTGTGTGCCCTGACCTCTAAGATCCTCCTGGTATCTAACAGAATGAAGATCGGCTCACTGAAGATCCGAATGGACCCTAGATGAGATCCCCTGGGGTTTTGCGCACCTCCTGGGCTCTGGCAATGTGCCCTGATGATTTCACTGTTAGAATCAGAT